>JAREIK010000453.1:81608-139193 GCA_029783825.1 Sapria himalayana
ATTTTTTTCATCGTGGCAATCTATGTGAGGCTTAAGATATTGTTTTCAAGTTAACTCACATTTTGGTTTTCTTAGGAATTTTGTGGTCAATTTTTTTAATGATTTTCTTAATCTTAAATATCATTTAGCCAGAACTTATAATAATATGAGTAAGTTGAGTTTGACATTAATTATTATAGATAAAAATTCATATAAATTGTGATTATTTCATATTTATTTAATATGAAATCAATCATTTGTTAGTAAAAACTTTCTAATTGCTAATATACTAGATAAAAATAATGATGATATTAGAGAAGAAAATTTATTTTAAAATATTGTAATCATATATATTTAAATCTACTATTATTTTATGTAATGATTGTGTTTTTTTATCAAAAAAATATTATTATAATTTTATTTTTTATTTGTTACTTAATTATTTTTTTGAATAAGTACGAAACTAATAAAATTTTTTATTCTAATGAATTAATTTTATATTTTATAATATATATATATATATATATATATCTATCTATCTATCTATCTATCTTTGATCTTATTTTGAATTAAAAGCATTTATACCTCAATAATCAAGAATTATGTATTGACTTACTAATTATTCAACTTGTTATTTTATACTTTTGCCTCTACAAGTATTTATACTTATAGTATAGATTATATCTCACTCTTGTTTTATTTAATTAATAATTAATTTTTAATAATACATTTAATCATAATGATTTAAATGATGAAATGTATTTGGTAAAAGTCTTTAAGATTCGCATTTTTATGATTTTTTTGAGTTAAATATATTATTATTATAAATATAATTCGGAGGAAAGTTGTGTTATATTACTGTATTTGATACTATTATATATATATTAATGAATTGAATATTTTTATATTTAATATTTTTTTTATAAAAGTTTCGAATAACTCAATGATTTAAATATTTTTTTAGTTTTTATGTAATATATTTAAATGAAAAAATTATTTTATTCCAGCTTATGTTTATGTGATTATTTCTCGATGAGTTTTCCATTGTTAACTCTACTAGATATAAAGAAAATTATAAGAATATATTTTCTCTTATTCTTTAAGATTGATATTAAAAATGTTATCAATATTGTAAATCTTTTATTAGGTTCTCTCAAGAAGATGTATGTTGTGGTCCTATTTATATTCAAATATATGAAAATATATATGGAA
Source organism: Sapria himalayana (assembly GCA_029783825.1). Classification (NCBI taxonomy): domain Eukaryota; kingdom Viridiplantae; phylum Streptophyta; class Magnoliopsida; order Malpighiales; family Rafflesiaceae; genus Sapria; species Sapria himalayana. Next base: position 82,800 of record JAREIK010000453.1, read on the forward strand.
TTGCTTTTATTCCTTTGAGTGATTCAAGACATTTTTGATTATTTGACTATTAATATTATTTTTGGGTATTAATAATAATAGACCATAATATCAATTATTATTTTTGTATAAACACACATCTAATAAACATGAGATTTTCATATTAACCATTTGTAATGAGTGATTAAAAACCATAAAATAAAAATTATGATGTGAGCTCATATTTGTATTAATAACAAACTTAAAGATTGATAACTGCTATAATTTTATTTTTTGTATATAATAATAATAAGCTAGCATGTAGCTATGAATAAATCATTCTGAAATATATTCATGATTATTAAAGATATATAAGACACTTTTCGTGAAGCCAATTTTCATCTCCCTTAACCAATATTTTCACATATATATTTTATTTCTTTTCTCCCCATTTTTTTATGTTGTATAGTTTATTTTTACAAACTTGACATTTCAAATAATAATATAAAGATGTTTTTCACACATAAAACATAATTTAGTCATACATTTGAATCATAAAAAGTATTACCTAGTTTAAGCCATGGGTTTCTCAAGCTAGATTAACACCTCAACTAATCTTATGATCCCTAAGCATTGGTAGATGCAAGCCCCTATAACCAAAAGAGAGAAGAGGCATTGATAGAGGGAGTCAAACATGTCCATAAACTTTCTAGTTCAACTAACCATAAGGCTATTGTGTATTATGGCTTCATAAAAAGTAATACTTAGTTTTATGCAAGTATCAAGCTTAAAGATATTTCTTTTTACATAGAAAATAAAAAACACCCCTGAGGATTGTTCAAAAATATTTCCTTATTCCAAATGAGAAAGATTATGCAAAGAATTTCCTTCTTAACCAACCAGTTTTTTTTGATGATAACAAAAGCAAGATTACAAATGAACCTAATCATGTTGCAATAGAATAGAATTAACATGTACTCTAATGGTGGAAATAAGTCGATAACCTGGTGACAAAAATCTAATCATTTGCTAGATATAGAGCAATACTTCTCAATTTTCTTTTTAGCTGACTAAAGATGTGATTACTAGTATGGCATCCAATTGAGCATGGTGAAGAGCTTCCACGCACCAAAGAAATTAATTCCTTCTGGTCATAGTTCTGTTTTGAAAAAAAAGTAAAAAACTTACCAAACAAAACTAAATAAAGGTAATGCACACTGCACAAGGCTCCGGCTTAGTATGGAGTCAGAGATAATTCAATATATTAATAATCTTATCCCCAATAATCAGAAAAGTTATCTTATGGACCCCAACCTGAGACCTAACACCTTGGATGAACATATTTATCATCACACCAAAGCAAAACGTATATTATATAGAGGTATATATAATTATATATAACTCTATGTATAATTATATATAGAGTTATATATAATTATACATAGAATTATATATAATATGTATATTAAATAAACGGTGTTAATTATTTATTTAAATATAGTTATGTATAATATTTTTATAGTTATACATATAGTAAAAGACAATTATTTATAATTATATGTTCTTATACCTATAGTATATTTAGTTATAAATAGAGTTATATATAATTATATTTAATTATACATATAGTTATAAATATGTATGTAGTTAAAAATATAGTTATATATAACATTTTTATAGTTATACATATAGTAAAATACAATTATATATAGTTATTATTATTATACTTATAGTGTATTTTGTTAGAAATATAGTTATATAGAATTATACATATAGTTATAAATTATTATATAGTTAAAAAATAGTTATATATAGTTATAAATATAGTTATAAAAATAGTTTACATAGTTACAAATATAGTTAAATATAGTTATATAAGTGTTTTATATAATTATATAAATATTTATAAATAGTTATACATATATAGTTAAACATATAGTTATATATATGTTGTTATAAGTTTTAATTATAATTATAGTTACATGTGTGATTGCACACATTGTTATACATATAGTTATAAATGTAGTTATGCATGTTGTAATGTAGTTATATATAGATTTTCATGTAATTATATATATTTAGACATATAGTTATGTATAGGTATTGATGTAGATAAATACATTTATATATAGTTATACGTTGATATGCATATTTTCAAATACATAATACATACATATATATATATATATATATATATATATATATATATATATATATATATATATATATATATATATATATATATATGTGTGTGTGTATGTATGTATGAATGTATGTATGTTATAAATATATGTTGTTATATTTATATAGTTATGTTTACTATTTTTATAGTTATACATATAGTTAAATACACTTATATATATTTATGTGTTATTAATCTTGGGATCATCATATTTACATAAATTATTATGTAAATATTAAATACATTGTTATATACACACTACTCACCTCAAACACCAACACTCATTTTGTGATTAACATCCAAAACCACAAGATTGTCTGAGTGGCAAAAAACATGGATATCAAGCCTGCATACCTACTGTGCAACATCAACATTCACACAATGAGAATTTATTATATCACACATGCATGCCATATGTTACACATCATTGTATATAAGCAATCCAAGCATACCTTGGTGATTAATGAATTTGATACTTGTAATGATCTACACTAACATCTAGATTTATTGTGTGCATAAGGAGGATCTACTAAAATTTATATAATTGTGGTAATAACTTCACTATACATGATATCATACATACACAAAGATCTATTATTTAATTTCTATGGAAAATACTATATGCGGTAACAGTTAGGGTAGAAGAAGAATTTTGAAATAACAAACAGCAGAATCAAACACACTCGTGCATTAAGATAATAGATTAAGAGATAGGGTTGAAAGCATACTTCATATCAAAAAGAAACTCATGGATGAAGGAATTCTCGCTTACTCTTATAATAGGTTTTGATGTATCCGTGTTGAGAAAGAGAGGCAGACTGTAAGGACTAAGAGCATCTCCAACAATGCTACCTAAAATAACTACTCAAATATATTAAAATATTATCTTATCTATTTTAACTAACTACTTTTTATGGTAACTCCAACAATGCTATCTAATTTAGCTATCAATTCAACTAGCTTTAACTATCTTTCAAAAATAAAATCTAAAATTCAATATGAATGTCATATCATCATCATATTAATGAAATACAAAATCATTATTGTTTTCCATTTCAAGTGAAGAACACGCAACCAATTTCATCAAAAGAGATAGTCCATGAAGTTTATATTCTCAACATCAATGTCTGGTTTATAAGGAGGAAAGGGTATCTCTCTTGTATTTCAAGTGGCAGAGTAAGCCTTCAAAAATAGGAAATCTATAATTAGATTCACCTTAACAAGATAAGGAATGATACTCTCGTGCATTGATGTCATCATATGTGCTTTTGATATCACCATAAATTAAAGTGAGAGGAATTTTACAGTTTCTTTGCCCTAGAGCAAAGATTTGTTCCATCATTAGCGGATTCAAACCAAAAACCAAGTTTCCTTACCTATAGCTATCAATTAGATAGTTGATGCTTCCATTAGTGGGAATGGGAATATAGGTTTTAGCGGTTTTTGCATTGAGAACATCAAATACAATAATCTACTTTACTCTAGAATAAGGACAGGAAGATGAATAGCAGTACAACATCCGAAGTTGCGCCTTTTCGCAACCCAATTGGCATCTTCAATTTTTTCTCAATATCATTTGTGATGAAAACCTTAACTTTCTCCATGAAACCCACCTTCTTCTCATCTGGAGAAGCCATAACCTGACTATTCAAATAACAAAAAGCAAGCCGATATATTATCATCAACAGGATCATAACACGAAAAAAAAATTGAATTGTTGCATATAATGATCTCAAAAACATATGTCATGATTCACGAAATGGCATCGACATCTAGACCAAAAACCATAGAAATGAACTACGACACAAGCACGTCGCCCCATTAGTATTATCACATTGGCTGCATACTAATTTCATAACTCCCTACACCCAGACTTATCTCCCATATCAAAAAAATAAAAACAATCAAGAAATCAGGCAATAGGGCATACTTTTCATTTGATACCCAACTAGAGTTCTTCAAACTGATGAGAGAGATGTAGATGGAATCACAGAAGCTAGCATGGAAAGATGCATGCGCATAGTTTTGTGTCGTGTATGATATGCCTGAGCAATCACATGAGGTCTATCTGAATTGCCATTACATGATCAGAATCAAATTAATGGAATGACTTACCAGTAAAAGGTTTCTTGTGTTCCTGATAAATCTCTCCTGATCGGCATCACTACCATGCACGTTGTGGATGAGAGAAGTTTTGTCTTCCAGAGGCTGCCTCAAAATCAAACACCATAATTAGAGTTTTTGAGTTCTGGCGAGGGTTTTTCTACAGATTAGGCAAGAGAAACTATAGAATATGGGAAATTAGATAGCTTGATGCAAAGGAATTGAATTTTAAGGTGTACCTCTTAAAATTACTAAACAGAAGCAGACACCGAGCCTCTTGGAGATGCTCTTAGGTTTCTTATTAGCACGTTGTATCTCGAGTTTTTTCCCCTTGTGGGGACAAACAAGTGAAGGCAAACTAAACTTTACCAAGATATTTTTTTAAATTTTTTATTTATCAAAACCAATCAATACCAATAATAATTTAAAATACATAAAGACTCATTTTTTTATTTATTATCAAACTATTTTTAACAAAGTTCATGTGTGGTAGCCAAGGTATATCATAAAACAAATACCTTGCAATTTTCTATTATTAAATTAATTAAACATAAATATATAAACAACTTCAAAAAATAGATATTTAGCTTTATAACTAAAAAAATTATATGGTTACCCAATTACAAACTTCATATAGCAATACGCACCTGAAAAGATGATTAGTTTTCTAGCCACACTCCTACATATTATAAAACACTCTTTATGTTAAAAAATATATAAATATATATATTATGGTTATAAAATTTTAAGAATTCATATTTATTTTTATGAAGATAATATGAAATAATTTTAAAGGCATAAAATTTCATATTATTTGATATCATTTATAATTTTAAAATTCTAAAAATTACTTAAAGTGAGAAGATAATTAAAAAAATTTATATTTATTATTTTAATAAAGACTGAATATTAAAAGCTAATAATAAAAATATTACTCAATTGTTTATTTTTTATAAATTTTAGTAGGGCAAACATCTATGTATTTATTTTAAATATTAATTTATTTTCCTATAAATTTAATAAAAAAATTTAATTTTTATTATAATTCAAGATTTTCAAATTTTGTATTAATTATTTTTTTAAAAGTTTCATATAATCATACAATTTTTTTTATACTGATAATAATATTAATACTTACTATTTTATTCTTCAATTCATATATTTTTGAAAATATTTATATTTAATTATGCAATAAATTTTTTTACCTTTATATTAGTCGAAATTTTATTGTATGTTCATTTAATTTTTAAAATATCTTAAAAATTTAAAATAATAATAGAATTAATTATTTAATGTTTTAATACAAATTTTTAAGTTTCTAAATAAAAAATTTTAGAAAAATTTTTAATATAATTTTTTAAAAAATTTATAATCATAAAAAAGTTATTTTAGTCCTTTTTAAAATAAATTGTTTTGTATTTTATATTTTTTAATTTATTTATTTAAAAAAATGCTTTTTTTATAATATTACGAGGATAATGAGTCTTTCAAGGATCGCTCATCTATAGATTATACCATACATTTAATAAATAAAATTAAATAAAATATTAAAATAAATAATAAAAAAAAAATTAAATAATTAAAGATTGGCTAGGAAAATTCCATTATTAAATCTGTGGTAATAATCAGGATGTAATTAACTTTGAATGTTCAGTCGCTAAATCCATTGCTATATTATGGATTTTATTAGCTAGGGAAATTCTATCGCTTAATCCCTAGCTATTTTCCCGGATTAAATTAGTTAGGAAAATTTTGTCGCAAAATTAGTCGCTATATTCCGGATGAAATTTGCTAAAAAAATATCGATGCTAGATCAATTGCTATATTCAGGATGTAATTAGCTAGGGAGATTTCGTCACTATATCTGTTGCTATATTTCAGATTTAATTTTCTAGGGAAATTCTGTCACTGAATCCATCCCTATATTTAGGATGTAATTAGCTAGAAAGATTTCGTCGATATATCTGTTGCTATATTTCAAATTTAATTTGCTAGGGAAATTCTGTCACTGAATCTGTAGAAATATTTCGGGTGTAATTAGTTAGGAAAATTTCATCGCTAAATCCATCGCTATATTCTGGATGAAATAAGTTAGGGAAATTTCATGGCTAAATTCATCGCTATATTTCGGATGAAATTAGATAGGAAAATCTGTATCTAAATCCATCGCTAAATTTCCCACTTTTTTATGTGCAGAATTTATGTGGCTATCACGTTGCTAATCTATCACTAATATGCTGCAAATTTTTAATCCAATGAAAATCAGAATCCCTTGCTATTCCCTAGCTAATCCCTCGCAATTTAGCTAAGGATTGATCCCTAGATAAAATTTCCTAGCTAAATGAACATTTTTTTGTAGTGATATGTCTATCTATCCAACTATCTATATGTCTTTCTATTTATCTTTCTATATATCTATCTACCTATCTATATATCTATCTATCTATTTATAAATCTATCTCTCTATCTAGCTATCTATATAATATTCTATTTATCTATCATACTGTCTATCAATATGTATATTTGTTTATCTATATATGTATCTATATGTCTATCAATAATCTATTTACCTATCTATCAATCTGTCTAATTATCTATCAATCAATTTGTATTGTAATTTGTCTATCAATCTTTATATTTATCTAATTATCAATATGTTTATCAATCTATCAATCAATTTGAGTATATATCTATTTATCTATTTGTATATCAATTTATCTATCTATCTATCTATATGTCTGTCTGTCTATCTATCCATCTATATATCTAATTATCGATCTCTCTATCTATCTCTCTATCTATCTATCTACCTATCTATCTATCTATCTATCTATCTTTGTTTCTTTCTTTCTTTGTATTTGTCTATCAAATCTATATATGTATATATATATATATATATATATATATATATATATATATATATCTGTTTATCTCTCTATTTATCTATCTATCTATATATCAAATATCTATATAACTAACTATTTGTCTATCAATCAATCAATCTGCCTAATTATCTATATATCTAATTATTTATTTATCTATCTATCTATCAAATTATTTATTTATCTATCTACTTATCCATCTATCTATCTATCTATCTATCTATCTAACTATATATCCATCGATCTATCTATCAATTAGTCTATCTATATGTCTATCAAACTATCTAATTATCTATCTATATAACTATTTATATGTCTATTTATCTATCTGTCTTTATATCTATTTATCTAATTGTCTATCTTTATGTCTATCTATCATTCAATCAATCTGTCTATCGATCTATCTATTTATTTATCTATCTATTTATTTATATATCGAATTATATGGCTATCTATCTTTATATCTATCTTTCTATCTATCTTTCTATCTATCTGTGTATCTATCTGTCTATCTATCTGTTTATATATTTGACTATTTATTTTTCTATCTATCTGATTATCTAAATGTCTATCTATATGTCTATCAATCTATCTATCTAACTATATATCTATCTAACTATTTATCAATCAATCTATCCATCAAACTATCTATCTATATGTCTATCAAACTATTTATCAATCTAACTATAAAACTATTTATATGTCTATCCATCTATCTATTGATCTATTTATCTAATTGTATATCTATATGCCTATCTATCTATTAATCTATCTGTATATCTATTTGTGTATTTATCAATCTATTTATTTAATTATATATCTAAGTATATGTCTATCTATCTTTATATCTATCTTTCTATCTATCTGTCTATCTATCTATGTATCTTTCTATCTGTCTATCTATCTATTTGTCTGTCTGTCTGTCTGTCTGTCTGTGTGTCTCTCTATCTATCTATCTATCTATTAATTTGACTATCTATCTTTCTATTTATATGTGTATATATTTGACTATCTATTTTTCTATTTATCTAGATATTTAAATGTCAATCTATATGTCTACCAATCTATCTATCTATCTATCTATTTTTGAATGTGTCTATCTATCTATCTATATATATAACAATCTATCTATCTGTCTATCTATCTTTCTATCTATCTGTCTATCAGTATATCAGTCTATCAATATATCTATCTATTTATTTATTTGTCTTTTAATCAATCTATCTATCTATTAGTCTATCTGTCTATATATCTATGAATCTATCTATCTATCCCTCTCTATCTATCTATTTATTTATTTATCTATCTATCTATCTCTCTATCAATCTATTATTTATGTGGCTATCTATTTTCTTTTTACCTGTTTATCTTTCTATCTATGTATCAATCTGTCTGTCTATCTGTGTATATATTTCTCTATCTATCTATATGTTTATATATATGTCTTTCTATATGTCTATCTACCTATATATATATATATATATGTATATATCGATCTATCTATATATTTGTCTACCTACCTATCTATATATCTATCCATCTTTCTATTTATCTATCTAACCATGTATATATATTTGTTTATCTATCTATCTATAGATAGTTAATATACAAATAGATAGACAGACAGATAGATAGAATGATAGATATATACACATAGAAACATAGACAGATAGAAAAAAAATAAGATAGACAAACAGATAGAAACACAAATAGTTAGAAAGAAAGATAGATAGATAAATAAACAGATAATAGATAGATATATAATAAATTAGACATATGTATATATAGACAGATATACATAAAAGACATAAATAGATAGAGATAGATAGACAAATAGATGATTGGACTTATTGACTAATAGGTAGTTAGGTAGTTTATAAATAGATATATAGATAAATAGGTAGAAAGACAATTAAATAGTTATACAATTATATAGATAGACTTATAGACATATAAACATATAGATAGATTGATAAATTGATAGATAGATATAACGATAGATAGATAGACATACAGACAAACGGATAGATAGATAGTTAGATAGATAGACATATAGATAGATAGATACAGATAGATTGATTGACAGATTCACAGATAGACAGATAGACATATATACTGATAAAAAAATCGATAGATAAAGATATAGACAAATAAATAGGTAGATAGATAAATAGATAGACAAATAGAGAGATAGATAAATAGACTGATATACTAATAGAAAGAAATATAGTCAAATAGTTTGATAGATAGACAAATAAATAGATTGATAAATTGTTAGTTAGGTAGTTGGTGAATTAGATAGATAGAAAGATAAATAGATTGATAAATTGATAGATTGAATGAGTATTAGATAGACAAATAGATACTTAGATAGATAGACAAAAAAACAAAGAGAAAGTTAGACATATAGACAAAATATATATTTAAATATAGATAGATGATAGATATACAAATGATGTGATCGACTTATAGATAGATAAATAGATAGATAGACAAATAGATAGATATATAAAAAGATAGAAGGATAGACACATAGACTTATATACTGATAGACTATTAGATAGATAGATAGATAGGGAGATAAATAGATTAACAAATAGATAGATAGACAAATAGAAAGAATGATTGATTGATTGATTGATAGATAGTTCTACATATAGATAGATACACAGATAGATAGATAGATAGATAAAGAACACATAGATAGACAAATAGATAGATAGATAAATTGATTGATCTATAGATAGATAGATATATATATATATATATATATATATATATATATATATATATATATATATATATAAGAAGATAGACATATAGATTGATAGAAACATAGATAGATAGACAGATAGATAGATAGACTGAAAAATTGATAGATATATGGATTGATAGATGGATATAAATGTATGTATATATATATATATCTAGATAAATTGACTGATAGATCGTAAATTATTTAGACAATTAGACAGATAGACAGATAGAAAGATAGATAGTAAGATAGTTACATAGATTGATAGATAGACATATACACATAAAGACGAATAGATAGATAGATAGATAGATAGACATATAGATTGATAGATTGATATATAAATAGACATTTAGATGGATAGATAGACAATTAGATAGATAGATAGTTTGAAAGATTATAGATAGAAAGATAGATAAGTAGATTGGCAGATCGACATATAGACAATCAGATCGATTTATAAATATATAGATAAACACATAGACTTATAGAATAATAAATTTAAACCCATATTAAGAGATTGAGAGATAGACATATAGACATATAGACAGAAAGTAAGATAGACAATTAGACATAAAGATAGAAAAAGGATATATAAATAGATAGAAATATAGATATATAAATAGATAGATAGATAGAGAGATATAAAGATAGATAGATAGAGAGATATAAAGATAGATAGATAGACAAATATATAGATAGACACATAAACACACACACACACACACACACACACATATATATATATATATATATATAGATAGATAGACTATTAGATTGATAAAAAATAGATAGTTAGATAGTTAGACAGATAAATAAATAGAATGATAGATAGATATATAAAAAGATATAGATAGATAGATATATAAATAAATATATCAATAGACAAATATACATATAGAAATAAAGATATGTAGAAGTATAGAAAGATAGACAATGTGAGATATACTATTCGAAAAATAGTTAGATAGATAAATAAATAAATAGATATGCATATATTTTAATAGAAACATAGATAAATAGATAGATAGATATGCATATAGACATATAGAAAGATAAACATATAGACAAATACATAGATAGATAGATAGATAAATTGACAGATAGATAAAAGATAGACATGTAGACAGATTAACAGATTTTCAGTTAGACATGTAGATAGAATGATCAATTGATAGAAAGATAGATAAATAAACATATAAAATAATACACATTTATATTAAAAGATAGATAGAGAGACAAATAGACAAATTGAAAGATAGACATATAGGTAAATAGAAAGATAGATAGATAAATATATATATAGATAGATAAATACCTCTATAAACACATATATAGAAAGATTGATAGTATAATAGATGAATAGAGAGATAGATAGAAAGATAGAAAGATAGACATATAGATAGATATATATATAAATATACACACACACACACACATAAATTGACAAATAGACAAATAGAAAGATAGATAGATAGATAGACAATTAAATAGATAGATAGATAAACAAATAGATAAAAAGATAAATTGGAACATATACAAATAGACAGATAGAAATATATATATATATATATATATATATATATATATATTTAAATTGAAAGATAAACATATAGATAAATAGAAAGATAGAGAGATAAAGAGATATACATATAGATAAATAGCTCTATAAACACATATATAGATAGATTGATAGTATAATAGATGAATAGAGAGATTGACAGAAAGATAGAAAGACAGACATATAGATAGATAGAGAGATATATATATATATATATATACATACACATAAATTGACAAATAGACAAATAGATAGATAGATAGATAGATAGATAGACAATTAAATAGATATATAGATAAACAAATAGATAGAAAGATAAATTAGAACATATGCAGATAGACAGATAGATATATATATATATATATATAAAGATAGATAGATAATTATATACAAATATCTAGATAGACAAATATACAGCTTGATAAATAAATAGATATATAGAAAAAAAATAGATAGATATATAAACAAATTGTAACATAGATAGTTAGACACAGATAAATAATCAGATAGAATGATTTAAATTATATAGATAAGTAGATAGGATATAGGCAGATATACAAATCGATAGATACACCCTTATATAGATAGACAAATATATAGTTAGATAGAAAGAAATATAGATAGACAGACAGACAGATAGTTAGTTAGTTAGTTAGATAAATTGGAATATAGATAGATAGATAATCAAATAAAGATATAAATAGATAGATAGATAGATAGATAGAAAAGTAGATATTAAGATGGATATAGATATATATTGAAAAATAGTTTTATTTTTAGATACATAGATAAAAATCTAGATAGACAAAAAGATCAAAATAAAGATATATAAATTGACAAATAATCTAATATAGAGATAGATAGATTGATTATCAATTAGATAGATTGATAGATTGATTGATAGAAAGAAAGATAATTAGATAATTAGTGAGATAGATAGACATTAGACAGGTCAAAAAATAGATAGGTAGCTATATGAACATATAGATTATTAGCCAATTAGACAGATCGAAAAATAGTAAGATGGATAGATAGATATATTAATATATAGACATATACTTAGCTAGACAAAAATATAAATAGTTACATAGACAAATTGATATATTGATAAATAGATAGATAGAATAATAGATAATTAGATAGTTAGATAGTTAATATACAAAGAGACAGATAGATATATAGATTGCTACATATATATATATATATATAGATAAACAGATTTACTAATAGATTAATAGATAGAAAGATAGTTAGAAAATTAAATATATAGATATATTGAATGATAGATTATTAGACATATAGAAAGATAGATAGTTAGAGAGTTACAAATATACATAGATTGACATATAATCATTCAGACATATAACTATTTAGATATATAGATAGACAGATATAAAAATTGATAGATAGACAAATAGAAAGATAGACAAATAAACACAAAGATAGATATATAGATAGATAGACAGATAAATATATAGATGGATAGAAAATAGACATATAGATAGATGTATCAATAGATAGATATACATATAGATAGATAAATAAACAGATAGATAAATATATAGATAGAAAGATAGATAGACATAAAGACAAATAGATAGTTAGCAAGATAGCCATATAGAAAGATTGATAGATATATAAATAGATTGATAGGTAGATACAAAGATAGGTAGATAGATAGATTGATTGGCAGATAGATAGATAGATAGACATATAAAGAGATAGATAGACATATAGATGAATAGATAGATAGACAAATAGACAAATATATAGATAGATAGATATATAGATATAAATATAAATAAATAGAAAAATCAATAGACAGATATATCTATATATATATATATAATGATAGGTAGATAAATTGTTAGAAGATAGATAGAATGGAAAATAGACTAATAGACATATAGAGAGATAGATAAACAGATAGACAGATAAACAAATTGTTAGATAAAGAGTTAGACAAATAGATATACCGATATAGAGATATATAGATAGGCAGAAGATATGCTGATAGATAGATATATAGATGGATATCTAGACATACAAATGGATAGATAGATTGTTAAATAGATAGATAGATAGAAAGATATACAAATAGATAGATAGAGAGATATATAGATAAATAGATAGATAAATAGATAGGTATATTGATAAATTGATAAAAAACAAAAATATATAGATTAGTAGATAGATATACTTATTGGTAGATTATTAGATAGACAGATTTACTAATAGACTGATAGGCAAAAAGACAATTAGATAGATAAACATATAGATAGATAAATAGATAGATAGATGGATAGATAGACAAACAGAAAAATAGATAGACAGATATATAGATTGACAGTTATATTGTTAGACATATTGAGAGATAGACAAATCGATAAATAGATAGATAGATAGACAGATAGATAGAAAGAAAGAAAGATGGATGTATAGATTTGCACATAGACAAATATAAAGATTGAAAAATAGTAATTTAGACAGATAGATATATAGATAGATAGGCAGATAGACAGATAAATAAATAAATAGATAGATAAATAATTATGTAAATATATAGATAGATTGATTGATTAATATATAGATATATAGATAGATATATAGTAAGATAAATTGATATATAGATAGATAAATAGTCAAATAGATAGATAGAAAAATAAATAGATATATAGACAGATAGATAGTTAGATAGTTAGATATATAGATAAACAAACATATTGATAGATAGATAGATAGATATATAACTAGATTGATTGATTGATTGATTGACAGATATAAAATAAGATAGATATTTAGTAGATAGATAGATAGCTATACAGTACATAGATTGATAGACAGACAAAAAATTAGATAGATAGTTAGATAGATAGATAAATAGATAGATAAATTGAATGATAGATAGATAGATAGACAAATCGATAGATAGATTGAGAAATTTTAAAATAGATAGATGAACATACAAATAGATATACAAATAAAGAGATAGATAGAAAGACAAACAAATAGACAGATTGATATATAGACATATAGATAGATAGACAAATAATTAGATAGATAGATAAATAGAAAAGTAGATATGAAGATAGATATAAGATATATTGACAAATATTTAGATTGTTAGATAGACAGACAGATAGATAGACAAATAGATCAAAAGATAGATATATAAATAGACAGATAATCTGATAGATGAATAGATATATAGATTAACAATTAGATAGATAGATAGATAGATTGATTGATAGAAAGAAAGATAATTAGATAATTACTGAGATAGATAGACATTAGATAGTTCGACAAATAGATAGGTAGATAAATAAGCATATAGATTGTTAGTTAGTTAGCTAAATGAAAAAATAGTCAGATAGACAGATAGATAAATTACTAGATAGACATATACATAGTTAGACAAAAAGATAAATAGTTACATAGACAAATAGATATATTGACAAAAAGATAGATAAATAGATAGACTGATAGATAGATAGTTAATATACAAGAGACATACAAATAAATAGATAGCTACATAGATATATAGATAGATATACAAATAGATAAACAGATTTACTGATAGACTAATAGATAGAAAGATAGTAAATTAAATATATAGATTGATTGAAAGATAGATTATTAGACAAATAGAAGATAGATAGTTTGACAGTTACAAATATAGATAGATCGACTAGAGGTGTCAAACGGGCCGGGACGGGCCGGCCCGGCCCTTTATTTTAAGGCACGATCGTAACGGTTTAAAAACCATTATTTTAAGGCACGATCGTTATTTGAAAGATAAATTGTTAGATAGTACAGTAACGGCTCGGCCCGTTACTGTACCGTGCCCTGCCCGGCATGGTTTAAAAATACAGGGCCCGACACGGCCCGCTGGCACACCAGGCCGTGCCGTGCCTTGCTTGGCCAGCTCGGGCATTCCTGGCCGAGCGGTTCGAAATACGGGGGACTGCGGGTCGGGTCGAATCAGACCTGACCCACGGTCTTTTTTTGCGGGAGGGGCATCATGAGGTCGGGCTCACGGGACAGCCGGCCCCGGATAAACCCGTGCAGGTTTGCCGTGCCGAGCCAGGCAAGGCACGGCACGGCACGGCTCGTGCCAAACCCGGGCACGAAATTTTTCCGTGCCGGGCCGGCCCCGGCACTGCTGAACCGTGTCGTGCCTCGTGCCGGGCCGGGTTGACACCTCTAAGATCGACATTTAATCATTTAGAAATATAAATATTTGATATATAGATAGACAGATAAAAAAATAGATAGACGGGTAGAAAGATAGTAGAAAGAAAGATCGGCAAATAAACACAGATAGATATATTGATAGATAGATATATAGACAAATAGATATATAGACAAATAGAAAATAAACATAAGATAGATGTATCAATAGATAGATATATATATAGATAAACAGATAGATAAATATATAGATAGATAGATATACATAAAGACAAATAGATAGTTAGGAAGTTACACTACGAGAAAAATCCCATATAGCTAGGGACAATTCCCTAGCTAAATGGGCATTTTCCATCACTAATCGGGATATAACAATAGATTACCGATGGATCTATTCCCTATCTAAAGTGCTTCTTGCTAAATATTAGCAGAAGTGTCTCTAGCTAAAAAGATAGTGACGAAAAATATCTCTTGCTAAAAAAGAAAAATTCCGTAACTAAATTAGCAAGATATATGAGATATTCCATCGATAAACAAAAATAACGCCGAATGATTCCCTAGCTAAAGTGCTGGTCTATAAATTTTAGCGATGGATATAGTCCCTAGCTAAATAAATTTAGCGATAAAATATCCATCACTAATTTTAATATTTTTCTAGCTAAATTAGCTAGGGAAAATTTTCTGGCTAAATTAGAAAGCGATTTTTCCCTAGCTATTTTAATTTCAAAAATAATTTTAGAAATTAAAAAATATTAAAAATTTTAATTAAATAATTTAATATTTTTATATCAAATTGAATAAAAATTGAAACTATAAATAATTTATAATAAAAAAAATAAAATCATTTAGTATCTTATTCAAATTCAATGTTTTACATAATTGAAACAAAAAAATAACAAACTTTTATTTCATCTTATTCATTAATGTAACTACTGATAGTGCATAAAGTATAATATATCCATTCATTGATGCTTCTTTCTTTCCCTCTACTCCTCCGATCATTATTTTTCTACTACGACAATGCTGTCTGAGTCACGGCACATAATGTCTAGTGAAAAATCCCATCACTTATAGAAGCTTTGTATGAGGAATAATGCGGTATCATATTTGTAAAAAAATTAAACCGCACAGTCAAATTAACAAAATTGTTATGTTTTGATACATTTATAATAATGTAGTATATATGTAAATATATACTAGCATTTCACTCGTACATATATTACTCTAGTATATTTACATATAAATAGCAGTATTATGTGTAGATATAAACTGAGTACAAATATACTCAGTATATACATACATAAAATATTGTACTATTAAATCTACGTAATAACTGACTTTATTCGTACATATATATCTTATTTGGTATTGTTGCTACTACTCCCGCTGCCTCTCCTTCCACTACTGTCATTGTCGCTGTCACTGGCAATACCACTGTTGCTATCGCTGCTGCCACCGCCGCCGGTGCTGCCGTAGTGGGGGCCGCTGCGGTAGTGGCCCCTGCTAGCGATGCTACCGGTGTTGCCGCTGCATGCCGTTGCCGCCACTGCCGCCACTGCCGCCACTACAATCACTGCTATCGCTTATGCCGTTGCTGCCTCCTCCACTACTGTCGTTGCTTCCTGTGCTATCGTTGCTTCCTGTGCAACTTCTACTACCGCTGCTGTTGCTGCTACTTTCGGTGCAGTTGCTGCTATAGCCTCTGCCTCTGCCTCTTATGCTGCCGCTCCTACCGATGCTACTGCTCCCCGCTACTGCCACCGCCACCTCTACCGCTGCTGTCGCTTCTACTACCACCACTGCCATCACTGCCTCTGCTACTACTACTTATTATAGACATTTACATACCTATAATAGGCTAAAATTATACCCAAAAAATTTGAAGACACAAACATTTTCACATATATATATATATATAATAGTTATTATAGACATGAACAAACACAAATTAAAGTTGATTTTCATACAGCTTAAACTAAAATTTAATTAAATAATTTACTATTTTTATTAAATTTAATAAAAATAGAAAATATAAATGAAAATATTAAATTAAACAAAAAAAATCATTTAATAACATTTCTAATACAATATTTTAAATAACTAAAAAAATAACAAAAATTATATTACATCTTAGTAATCAATGTATCTATTAACTGTGAATAATGTATAATCTATCAATGCTTTAACGTTACATTCTCTCCCTATGCTCCTCCGATCACCAACTTCCGCTGCGAAAATGCTATCCAAGTCACATTGTTTCATGTCTGTTGAAAAATTTATTCACTTATACAAGCTCCGTATAAAAAACAATATGGTACCACATTTGTAAGAAATTTAAAACACTAAATCAAATCAAAAAAATAATCTAAAAAGCTATGTTTTGATAAATATATATTACTACAGCAAAACTGTACATATATTACTATAGTATTTGTACATATAAATTGTAGTATTATGCGTACATATATATCGAGTATATTTATACTTAGTATATATGTACATAAAATACTACAAAATTATATGTATGTATATACTGACTATATACGTACGTATATAGCACATTTTTTGTCGTTCCTACTGCTCACGCTGTGGTTGCCGCCCCTGCCGCTGCTATCGTTACCATTGCAGTTGCTGCCATTGCTACCTCCTCTGCTGCCATTACTGCCTTTGCAGCCACTGCTACCACTGATATCGCCACTGTCGCCAGTTCCTCCGCTGCCTCTGCTTTTCCACTACAGCCACTACCTCTGTTGTCGTTGCTGCTGCTGCTGCCACTATTGCCGCCACTACCACCACTACCATTGATGATGCCGCTTTCTCTGCAGCCTCTACAGCCTCCACTGTGGGCATTTCCACTACTGTTGTGACTGCCACTACTACCGCGGATACCGCTACCACCACTACTGGTGCCGCCACTACCGGTGCCGGTGCTACTACAGCTACTATCGTCACTGCCACTTTTAGTGCAAATGCCGGCACTACCGTCACTACCGCTGCTGCCGCAGCTACCACTAATGATAATAGGCTTTTACATACCTATAATAGGCTAAAATCTACCCAAAAATATTGGAGAAATACAAACATATTCACAGATATATAAAAATATTTATTGACATGAAAAAACAAAAATTACAGTTGAATGTCATATAGTTTTAACAAAAATTTAATTAAATAATTTAATATTTTAAAATTAAATTTAATAAAAACAGAAACTATAAATAAAAATTTTAATTTAAAAAAAATTCATTCAATAACTTATTCTAATACAACATTCTAAATAACTAAAACAAAAAAATAATAAAACTTATATTACATCTTTTTAATCAATTTATCCACCGACTGTGCATAAAGTACAATCTATCAATGCATTGACATTGCTTTCTCTCCCACAACTTCTCTGATCACCAAACTTTCAGCTGCAAAAATGATGTCCGAATCACGGTGTTTCATGTTTGTTGAAATATGTCTTCACTTATACAAGCTTCGTATGAGAAACAATGCGGTATCATATCTATACGAAAATTAAACTACCAAATCAAATCAAAATAAATAAAAAAAACTATGTTTTGATAAATATATATTGCTACCGTAAATATGTACATATATACTAGCATTTCACTCGTACATATATTACTATAGTATATGTACATATAAACTATTCTATTATGCATGCACATATACCGAGTACATATATATACTCAGTATATATGTATATAAAATATTGTATTATTATATGTACATATATACTAACTATATACGTACGTATATAATGCATTTGTTGTCATTGCTACTGCACTCGCTACTGCTGCCACTCCTGCCACCACTGTCACTACCGCTGCCACGACCGTTACCACTACCATAACCGATGCTACTGCCACTGCTGCTGCTGCCGCTGCTTCCACTGTCAGTACTACCGTTGCTATTGTCACAACTGCCTATGCTACCACTGATGCCCCTACCAGCGCCATTGATGCCTATACTATCGCTTCTGCCTCTACTGCCACTGCCGCCACCACTACCTCTTCCGTTGCCTCCATAGCCATCCCTGTCGTCTCTACCACTGCTAAATATAGGCTTTACATACCTATAATAGGCTTAAATTCTACCAAAAAATTCAGAGACACTAGAACATATTCACAAATATATAAAAACAAATATTATAGACATTAACAAATACAAATTAAAGTTGATTGCCATACAGCTTCAACAAAAATTCAAAAGATGTCCAGAAATTATGTTTAGAGATAAAGAGAGTGCAAAAAAAAATATTTTTAGAATAATAAAAATAAGATAAGGTAGCCCTCTTTTTGATAAAGCTGAAATCAGTAAATATGGGACCCATGCATTGGAAGGACTGTGGTAATGTTTGGATGCTTTGAATCAAGATTTTATCTTTTCTCTCACATAATGTGTCCTGCAAAGATTCATAATTTGTTTTATCGAAAAAGCAAAGAAAAAAACTAGAATAAAAAAAATTGAAACCTGCAAAAAAATATCATAATTATTTACTACACATAGACAAAAATAAATAATAGTTCAGAAATAATTCTCATACTCAATCATTCTCATAATTTGTAGGAAATGCTAGCCTCTCCTGCGAGGATTAGCAGCTGGATATCGGAATGCTATTTGATGCGCCATGCTTCTAACTATGACTCCATATAGGACATCTACTATTGCATTGCTTTTTTAATTTCTTTAATTTCTTGTATTTCTTCCATCAAATTAGTTATTTGCTCATCCTTCTTTTTCATTTCAGTCTCTATATCTACAATACATTCATTTGTTTCCAGTTCTTATTGTTTGACCGCCTCATCCACCTTTGTCGAGACAGATGAATTAGAAGCACGACTGCTTCAACAAAATGCCACTCTCTTAGAGTTGATTCCGTATACTCACTGCTTCTTTCAACCGTCTATTGTCTCCAAATAAATAGCATCATAGTCAATTGGTCGAAGATCCATAGAACCCTTAACTTGTTGATGAGCAGTAGTCACATGTTCTACCATTAGGGCCTGATATAAAATAGAGATAAAAATTATTCTAGATTTACAAAAAATAAAATAAATATTTTGCATTCAAAACAATTTTCATAATGTACTTTAGTTTTATAACGTCTAATTAATATACCAATTTTCTGACTTAATGCGCATTAATTGAGCCACAAGTGACAATTGCGAATGTGTTTTACAACCAGGCCACAACTCTTTATCTACATCTTTAAGTATTTCATAAAATTTCCTGAGCTTCATGATTAAGTGGTTCATCCATGTAATCCATCTTGAAGTCAACACCAATAGCTTCCATGATCATTCTATGGTATGTGTTTGATGATTCTTCACTACAAGCAAATAATTCAATACCATGATAAATACAAACAAAATAATTTGGCACAAAACCATATTTTACCAAATGATATCTTTAGTGTTTGCATCACGAGAAGGAATATTCTGACACTTTCGATGATTACATTAACACTTAATTATTTCTCCATCCATCAATCTCGATTGACTACATGCAAAATTGAAGAAAGTTGCAAGCCAAGTCAAAAAATATTTATTCAAAAATCCATTAATATCCCTTCCATACATCCACTGATGATCTGAGCTCATATTGCCATATTTTATTTACAAAAAATAATTCCCAATCATTTTTATAAATAAAACATTATATTACTTCAAAATATACAAATAATAAAATAAAATTACTTACAGATGAATATTAAAATTTAAATATCATGAATATAGAGGTATGCGTTTGCAGAATCTATGTTAATAGATAATGTAATTTTTAGCACAATAAAGATTATAGTTATCACAGTTATACTAGATAAAGGGTGCAAAGTATGATAATGCACAAGAAATGAAAGCAAAAAAAAAGACAATTAATGTTTGAATGAGGAGAGGGATAGAGAGAGAGAGACAGAGATAAGGTGGGGAGAGAAAGAGGGGCAAGAAATGGGGAGATGGGGAGAGAGAGAGAGAGAGAGGGGGAGAGAAATGGTGAAAGGTAGAGTGAGAGAGAGAGATAGACGAGAGAGAGAGAGAGAGAGGAGAGAGACTGAGAGAGAGAGAGAGGAGAGAGATAGAGAGAGAGAGAGAGGAGAGAGATAGAGCGATAGAGAGAGAGAGAAGAGGAGAGAGAGAGATGGAGGGAGAAAGAGGGGGAGAGAAATGGTGAAAGGGAGAGAGAAATGGCGAAAGGGAGAGAAAGGGGAGAGAAAGGGAGAGAGAGGGAGAGAGAGGGAGAGATAGGGAGAGGAACGGGGGGGGGAGGAGAGGAGAGAGAGAGAGAACAAGCAAGAAAGGAGAGCGAGAAAGAAATAACAAGAGAGAGAGTGTGACACATAAATGAGAAAGAGGAATAGAGTGACTAGGAAGAATTAAAGAGAGAGAGAGAGACACACACTAGAGAGTGGCAGTGTTATAATGAAAAATTATATAAAAGAAAATAAAATTTCTTCAATATAAACCAATCAATATTACATGTTTTGTCATACATAAGTTCATATTGAGCCTAAGGCCCAAGGGATCTGATTAGGTAAAGTACAACACTTATTTGTATTATACCATATATGAGCCTGATTAACAAACACTCATTTCTACATGTTTACATATTGTTGATTTTATATCTATGCCATTTAATTTCGAATTAGTTCAACAAATTAATATTTTCCCATATATAATTATATGTTAGGATACATATAGTAAATGCAGTTATAAATAGTTACATATAGTTAACAATAATTATATATAGATTAATGCATATAAGTAGTTATAAGTAAATATAAATAAATGTATACAAAGGTATAAACAATTATATAGATTTACATATATGTATACATAATTAAAAAAAAGTTATATTTATTTAAATAGAGTTATTTATAGTTATAAGAATATTTATATATAGTTATACACATATAGTTAAACATTGTGTTGTATGTTTTTATACATATAATTATAAATATTGTTACATGTAATTATAAATATATTTACGCGTATAGTTAAACTTATATTTATACATCTATGTATATATTTTTGTTCATATAATTTCATATATTTATACATATAGTTATGTATAGGTATGGATATACTAAAATACATCTTTTATACTAATATATATAAATATATATTAAATATATGTTGTTTATTATATATTTAAATATAGGTTAAACATAAATAATATAAAATTATGTATCGTTATATGTTATTATACATATAATATATATAGTTATAAAAAATTATATATCGTTAAATGTTTAGTTTTATATATATATATATATATACACACACACACACACACATACATATGAGTAGTTATATTTAGTTATACATAAATATATACTAAGTTTTAAACAAGTATATAGATTTACATATATGTATAAACAGTTAAAAATATAGTTATATTTAATTATATAATGTTTTATTTAGTTTTACAACTTTTTATATATAGTTATACACATATAATTAAACTTATAGTTACATGTGATTATACATATAGTTACCGTATAGTTAACTTATATTTATACATGTATGTATATATATTTTTCATATAATTTCATATATTTATACATATAGTTATGTATAGGTATGGATATACTAAAATACATTTTTGAATTCTAATATATACAAATATATATTAAATATAAGTTGTAAATTATATATTTAAATATAGTTATGTATAAAGCTTTTATAGTAATACATATAATATGATACAATTATTATAGGCATATGCTATTATATATATATATATATATTATATATACTATAAATATTTTTATATAGTAAAACATATAGTTATATATAGATATATTCATACATATAGTTATACATAAATATATAAAGTTATAAATAAATATATAGATTGACATATATGTATACATAATACAAATATAGGTATATTTAATTATATAGAGTGTTATAAAGTTATACAATTATTTATATATAGTTATACAACTATTTATATATAGTCATATAACTTCAACAAATTTCTAAAATATGACCAACATTGATGTTTAGAGAGAGAAAAAAAATACTATGTTTCTATAATTTTCCACATAAGCACAAAGTTTCTTTGAATGGCCATTTCCTACTGCTTCTATAGTGAATAGATGTTCTGCTAAAGCATTATAAATTTTTTCCATATATCTGAATGTTCACACACACACACACACATATTGAGAAAAAAATATGAAGATTAATACATATCAAGTATTCCCATAAAAAATAAAACAATTGAATAAAATAAATAAAAACTTACAATAAAATAATATTATGAATAAAAATTATAAAATGATATTTTTATTTATTAAATAAATTAAAAATTCACTTATAAATACAAAAAGAATATAAATACTCTTAATCTATACGAATCATCTCATCCTAGTATCTCAATATAAAAAAATATAAAAATACAATATAATTATTAATAGTTTTGAAATTTTTATTTTTATTTACAACTTATTAATATTCTTTATAATTCATTTTGCTGTATTATTCTGATATGTTACTATTTTTTTATTATATTGTATTGATGTTATTAAAATTATAATAATTTATATTTATTTTATTAAGATATTAAATAATATTTAATAATATATGTTATGGACTAAAATTAATTAGTAAATATGTTTATATCATATTAAACTATAAAAGGGTACTCACATAAAAGAGTACTCACATATATTCACTAGTACTATAAATTATATTTCATTAATGATACATACAATTCCATAATACTTCTCATATTTTCTTATATTCTTTATTACTATTTATTACAAGATACATCTGCCACAAATTTTGTGAAACATGAAACTTAGATTCAAGCTTGTAGGTTACAACTAATAGTAATGGTACCCAACTAATAACTACAATGTTCAACTAACAATTACTACTTATATTTATTAGTTTTTTAAATTTTTTAAAATAAACATATTGCAGCATAGAAAAATTACCGTGTTAAAAAATGATGTTATTAACACGGTAGGATAAAGGGTGTCCTAACGAATGTTGTCGTAAAGAGAATACTCTTGTTTGGCATGAAATTCATCAACGTTACAAAGATACTCAAACTCTTCATAATCAACAATTGTTAATGGTATAAATTATAGTTAATATAAATTTGGTAGAATTTGAATTGTTAGAGTAATAATAAACTACATTGTTATAGCAAAAATCATAAATCAAAGTTGATAAAACATTATTTGGTAGAAAAAAATCTATTGTGTTGCATAACATTGTGGGGATTATAAACATTAAAAATTTCTAAATTAATTTTAATAGTTTTATATCCTCTATCTAAATCAAAAATGTTATAGATTTAAAATATTATACTTTTTTATCTACCGACCCTTCTCCCAAACTTAACCCAAAACAATCAATCCCTTGCTATTCCCCTGCTAATTCCTTGCAATTTAGCTAATGTTTAATCCCTAGCTAAAATTCCCTCGCTAAATCGTTATTTTCTTGTAGTAATAGGATATATATCAAAATATTATAATATAACAAGAGGCAAAAATAGTATCGAATATTATTGAAATCATTGAAATGGTATCAATAATATTGATGATATCAGACATATTCAAGCTACTTCAAACTTTATCAAATTATATCAAATATAATCTATTTCTATAAAAGAGTATATGTTATTTTAGAAAAATATTTGTCGTCTTTGAATCAATATCATTAGATAATATTGAAAAGCATTTTATATTGTTAAATATTATTATATAGCTTCTAAAAATATTATTCTATTAAATGAGCATGTTTGATAATTGATTTGGGTCGACTCTCTTTAGTACACATTGAGTATTATCGAACATTATCAAGAAGAAAATACACAAACAACATAGAAAATCTAACTTATGCATAAGTATTGAAATTTGTTAAGTACCATCTAATATCTTTATAAATCTCAGAATTATTAATATTGGATATACATCAAATAAAATAGAATCATTGTTTAAACAAAATTTTCACATAATTATAAATTTTAAGAAAAATTAGTAGAACATCCATTGAAAGACATTAAAATCATTATTTTCATGAAGAAATTATTTGTGATGATTTTTTATGAAAACATAGTGTGCCTCATGGTATAAAAAGTGAGAAATTGTGATTAGGGTCTTGTAATATATATATATAGTGTGTGTGTGTGTGTGTGTGTGTGTGTGGGAAGCTTGGATATCAATAACTAGTATTGAAATATGACCCAATCCCAAAACTAGTTGGGTTTATTATGGTGATTTCAAATTCATAATTATAATGTATAAATAGTTTTTCTATTTTTATGAACCTTTACTATTTCAGAGTTGAATTAAATAAAAGTGCACATGTATACACAAAAGTTGCCCACATTAATGATATAAATTAGAGGTCGACCAAAATAATTTTATAGTATATTTATAGATGTAATGCACAATGCACACCATGCATCATCACAAATAAATATACCTAGATACACATTGCTAAAATCAAATACAACATAATACAAAACATAAATCATAAAAATCATATTTTGATTTAACCATTCATATGTGAAGTAAATTAAAATAGAAAATACCTGCATTACTCAAGTATTTTTCAGAAGAAATTAGAGCAAAAACAATGCTTCATACTAAGCACACCGTGAGCAATATCGCTTGCCCCACATTGAGCACACCTCAAGTAAAAAACATTAGCAACACTATATATACACTCGTTGTGTTTTTCATCAATTTTAATTTTGCATAAATTTAAATACTAATTCTAGTATATATTTATATTTAGTGTAGTATATATATAATCATTGATACATGTTACATCATATATATATATATATAATATATATATATACATACTATTGTAATATATTATAGCAGCAACATGTTACCATCAGTATGTGTGTGTGTGTGTGTGTGTATTAGTAGTAGTAATATGTTATATGTATATGGATGATAATAAATAGGCATTCATCAATGATGAACATTACTACACAGTAATCAACAGTACACCATATGAAGATGATCTCAAAATAAGTTGTATGATATAGGTATTAATACAATCAATAAAAAAGAAGATAAAATATTATACTAATAGATTCTTGTAAGTCTTTCTATTATGCCTAGTCACGTTTCATTTGAAACAAAACATAGTCTATTTATTCATAAATTGAGATTCAAGGTATTTAGAGTGAGGAGGGTATAATGAGAAATAAATGATGTCATACCCAATACATAGTATCTTTACAAATTAATGGAATGCTATTCATCTTAATACTAGTTTATGATCAGAAATATATCAACTCTTGGTTGTAGAATTTATATTAATCACCTCAATCATCAATTAACCAATCAATTGTAATGGTAAACGTGCATGCTCACTTAGGATACACAACATTTACTATTTTCTACATGTGCACTTTCTATTCATGTTGTCAATGTTAATATAAGTCTGACTAGTGCAAACTCTAAAAACAACATTCATCAATATAGCCACTAGTAATGATTGACTCTTGGCAATGTTATATATTACCTACTCTTCCTTATGTTTCATTAGAAAGTTACATGTCCAATGATGATGTTCAACACAAAGTTAAGAATTGAAGGACTCAACCAAAATATTTTTTGTTTTATCTCATATATTTTTTGGGAACTCAGACATTGCTCAATATTTTGGCTCATGTGATTTAACCCATGTTATTAGATTTTCCTTAAATTTTATTAGTTCTTCCAATGACAAATTATAACCATTATTCAACCTAATAAATACAATACTATCAATGCGTTGGTATTCTAGTTCATGGGTATTATATTTAACATAAATACTAATAAAATGTTAATTTAAGTAACAATAGTAATAAACAAGATTTTCTAGGCCAATTAGTTGAGGAATGATATGAATAAGTGTTGGGTGCCTATTGATATAATGATGATATGTGTCAATTAGATATAATGTTTATATCTTTTTCACCGACAAACCTTTTCATATTTTCTAAAAACAAAGTCAATCATTATAATTTTTTTGAGCTTTTCACACATAATAATAAAGGAAAACATATAATTATTAGCTTCATATGAGATTCTAGATAAAATGGTCTTACCATAAAAGTCAATCATATGCAACATTTCGATAGTTATATTTGGCCAACAACCCTTAGATAGATATAGAATATACATCAAAAAGTTCCTCGAAATGACCAATTAATGAATGGGGCAACTCAAAAATAGTTGTTATGTATGTTTTAACAACTCAACCGGTAGTAATTTATAATAATTACATTGAAGTTCAAATATACACTTCGTCAACTTCTCTTTAGCATGTCATAATTAATTATAGGATAAGCATAATTATAAGCAGAACACAAAATTTAACAAAATTTGACCAATTCTATACATATTTGTTCAGGTTGATACTCAAGAATTATCTAATGAAATTATTAAAGTGAATGGATGCAATATTAGGTTTGACTCTAGACTCGGATTAAACTAGAACCTCCCAACTAAAGACATTGGGTATTCAATATAATGAAAAAAATAGAATATAAATGCTTACACTTCGATTAAAAAATCCAAGATAATCGATGAAAAATAAATGTATAAACTTACCGAAAATAAATATAAAATTAAAACTTAAACCTCGAATTAATTTTAGTTGTATCGGCATGGAGAGATAGATGGAATGCGGAGGACTTCGGTTCACGTGTTAAAGATGCATCGAGAGATAGATGGAATAGGGAGGACTTTGGTTCACGTGTTAAAGATGCGTCGATAGATAGATGGAATGTAGAGGACTTCGGTTCACGTGTTAGAGTCTTAGAGATGTGTCGAATCGATAGAGAGAATGTATATTTTATGAAAATATGTATATTTTTAAATATTATAACATTAAATAAATAATATATATATATATAATACAAAAATACTCATTAATTTTATTTACTATCAAAAATTTTTCAACAAAATTAATGTGCGTGTAGCAATGTACAAATGAAAAATAAATACCTTACAATTTTTTATTATAATATTAATTAAACAATAAATATATAAACAATAAAAAAATATGTTTTGCCTTAAAAAAATTCAAATAGGTACGAAATTAACAAACTTCATATAATAAGTCATAAATGAAAAGATGATTTATCTTCTAGCCACTCGCCTAAAAGTTATAAAATACTCATAATGTTAAAAAATCTATAAAATTCTTATTTTATAGTTATAAATTTTTAAGAATTCATATTTATTTTTATAAAGATAATATGAAATAATTTTAAACACATAAAATTTAATATTATTAAATATTATTAATAATTTTTATAATTCAAAAAATTACTTAAAGTGAAAAGATAATTAAAAAATTAATATTTATTATTTTAATAAAAACTTAATGTTTAAAGCTAATTGTAAAAATATTACTCAATTCTTTAATTTTTATAAATTTTAGTTGGATTAAACATCTATATATTTATTTATAATTATTATTTTATTTTCTTTTAACTTTATTGAAAAAATTATATTTTTATTATATTTCAAGATTATCAAGATTTGTATTATTTATTTTTTTAAAGTTTTCTATAATCATAAAATTTTTTTATACTTATAATAATATTAATATATACTAGTTTATTTATAAATTCAGATATTTTGAAAATATTTAATATTTTATCATACATTGAATTAATTTACATTTAAATTAGTAGAAATTTTAATGTATGTTATTTTAATTTTTAAATTATTGAAAAAATTATTATACTTATTGAATTAATTATTTAATGTTATTTTAATTTAAATTAGTTAGTTTCTTAAATAAAAATTTTAGAAATTTTTTTTGTATAATTTTTAAAAAAATTAATACATCATTAAAAATTAAAAATAGTTTTTTAGTCCTTATTAATATAATTTTTTTTGTATTTTTATATATTTTAAATTAATAATTTATAAAATCAAATTTTTTACGAGGAGAATGTGTGTTTCAAGCATTACTCATCTATTGACCAATAACATAAATTTAATAAACAAAATTAAATAAATTATTAATCCAAATAATAAATAAAAAAAATTATATAATTAAATAATACCTAGTGAAATACCGTCGCTAAATCCATAGCTAAATTATAGATTTTATAAGCTAGGGAAAATTCATCGCTATATTACGGATTTTATTAGTTCGAGAAAATCCATCATTAAATTACAAATTTTATTAGCTAGAGAAATTTCATCCTTAAATCCGTCGCAAAATTATGGATTTTATTTTCTACTGAAATTGTCACTAAATCTGTTACTAATTTATGAATTTTGATTAACTAGGGATATTCGCTTAGTAAATCCATAGCTAAAATATAGATTTTATTACTAAGGGAAAATCGGTCTCTAAATCCATCACTAAATCATGGATTTTATTAATAAGGGAATATCCATCGCTAAATCATTCGCTAAATCATCGATTTTATTATTAAGGGAAAAACCATCGCTAATTCCGTCGCTAAATCAGGGATTTTATTAGCAAGAGAAAATCCGTCGCTAATTTCATAGCTAAATCATAGATTTTATTAGCAAGAGAAAATTCGTCGCTAAATTCGTCACTAAATCATGGATTTTATTAGCAAGAGAAAATCTGTCGCTAATTTCATTGCTAAATCATGGATTTTATTAGTAAGTAAAAATATACCACAAAATCCATTGCTAAATCAAAGATTTTATTAGCTATGAAAAATCCATCGCTAAATGTGTCGCTAAATCATGAATTTTATTAGTAAGGGAAATCTGTCGCTAAATCCATTACTAAGTTCAGGTTTTTATTAGCTAGAGATATTCCATCACAATACCCGTCACTAAAATCCCCACTTTTCTTGAGCAGAATTTACGAAAATTTTCCGTCGCTAATCCGCCACAAAATCCATCGCTAAAATTCCTACTTTTTTTGAGCGAAATTTACAAAAATTTTCCGTCGATAATCCATCGTTAAGTTCCTCGCATTTTTTGAGCTGAATTTTCAAAAAATTTTCCCTTGCTAATCCATCGCTATTCCGTTCCTATTTTAATTTTCAAAAAAAATCATAAATCTCGTACTATTCCCTAGCTAATCCCTTTCAATTTAGCTAGGGATTGATCCATAGCTAAAATTTCCTAGCTAAATTGATATTTTATTGTAGTATTAGCCATATAGAAAGATAGAAAGATATATAAATAGATTGATAGTCAAATATAATGAGGGGTAGATAGATAGATAGATAGATAGTTAGATTGACAGATAGAAAGATATACATATAGAAAGATAGATAAACAGATAGACGAATAGATAGATAGACAAATATAAAAATAGACAGATATATAAATATACAGATAGATAAATAAAAAAATAGACACACACACACACACACACACACACACACACACAAAGATAGGTAGATAAATTGATAGATAGATTGATATAATGGAAAATAGACTGATAAACATTTAGAGAAATAGATAGATAGATAAACAAATTGTTAGATAAAAAGATATACAAATAGATATACCGATAGATAGATATATAGATTGGTAGAAAGATATGCTGATAGATAGATATATAGCTAGAATTCTAGACATACAAATGGATAGATAGATAGATAGACATACAGATAGATATATAGATAGATAGATAGATAGTTAAATAGATAGACAGATTGAAAGATATACTAATAGATAGATAAACAGATATATAAATAGATAGATAGATATATTGACAAATTGATAAAAAGACAAATATATAGATAAGTAGATAGATATATTTATGGGTAGATAGATAGATAGACAGATTGACAAATAAACTCATAGGAAAAGACATTTAAATAGATAAACATATAGATAGTTAAATACGTAGATAGACAGACAAATTGATAGATAGAAGGATAGATAGATACATAAATAATTAGAGAGATAGATAAAAAATATAGATAAATATACCAAAATAAAAAGTATAGATTGACAGATATATAAATATATAGATATATAGATAAATATATAAACAAATTGACGAAAAGACAAATAGATATATAGATATATAGATATATAGATATCTAGATAGATAGATAGATAGATACATAGATCAAAAGATAGATAGATAGACTATTAGACATATAGATAGATAGATAGACTATTAGACATATAGATAGATAGATATATAAATAGATAGATAGTGTCAGCCCAGAACTATTCAATGGCCCAAAAACTATCGGGTTTGGCTCAGTTTGGGTTGAACAAACATTAATTTTTTTAAAAAATTAGGGTTTCATCGCCACACCGCCATGCCACATTGCATCTTTGCCCTTTTAGGTCTCGGTGGGCCATGCTTGTTGGGTGTCAGCTATTATTGACAATGTTCGATGCGTGGTCAAGCATGCCATGCCCACGTGCCTGGCACAGAGTGATGGGCCAGGGCACA
Organism: Sapria himalayana; assembly: GCA_029783825.1. Taxonomy (NCBI): domain Eukaryota; kingdom Viridiplantae; phylum Streptophyta; class Magnoliopsida; order Malpighiales; family Rafflesiaceae; genus Sapria; species Sapria himalayana. The sequence goes on from JAREIK010000453.1 coordinate 114,829, forward strand.
ACACGATGGGCTCAGACATGGCACTATAGCATGCCATGCTGAGCACGGGCATGGCTAAATAATGCCGGGCCCAGGCTCATCGTGATAGAAAGACATATAGATAGATATACAGATAAATAAATATATAGAAAAATAGATAAACAAATTGAAAATTAAACATATAAAAAGATAGATATGTACACAAAAAGACAAAAAGACAGATCGACAAATAGATCAATAGATAGATAAACAAATAGACAGAATGACAGATAGCCATATAAATAGATAGATGGGTAGATAGAAAGATAGATGGATAAATAGATAGATAAAAATATAATTAGATAGATAGATACATAGAAATATGAATAGATAGAAAGGGAAATCAACAAATACACAAATAAATATATAGACAGATAGTCTAATTGATAGATTGACAAATTGATATATATATATATATATATATTGGCAGATTTATAGATATATATATATATATATATATATAGATTGATAGACAAACACATAAATATATAGATAGACAAATATACATATAGATAGATACTCATAAACACAACTATATACAGAGATAGTTATATATTTAGATATACAGATATACAAATATATAGATAGACAAATAAAAATATAAACAGATACACATAATGATAGATATATAGATATATATAAAGATAAGCATATATATAGATAGATAGAAAGATAGATAGTCAGACCGATAGATAGATTTATTGATAAACAAATAAATTGATATACAAATTGACTGGTACATAAATAGATATATAGATAAACAAGTAGATAGAAAGATAGATAGACATTTAGACATATAGATAGATTGATCGATAAATAGACATATAACTAGATAGACACATAGACTAATAGACTTATATACTAAAAGATAGAGAGTGTGATATAGACATAGAGATAGATAGACAAATTTAAAGATAGATATATTGATTGATAGAGAGATAAATATAAAGACATATAAACATATAGATAGGTAAGAAAATTGATAGATACACTGATAGTCTAATAGATGAATATAGAGATAGTGAAAAAATAGATATATAGACATATTGATAGATAGACAAATAGATAGATAGATACAAAGATAGATAGGTAGACAAATAGAAACATAGACAGATAGACAAATAAATAGATAAATAGAAAGATTTACAGATGGAAAGATATATTGATATATATATATATATATATATATATACACACACACACACACACACACACACACACAAAGATGGATGGATTGATGGATAGATAAATAAAGAAATAGATAGACAGATAGAAAGTCAGATAGAAAGTTAGATAGGTAGACAAATAGATTGATAGATTTATGGAAATATATGTAGATAGACACATAGATTGATTGATTGATAGACTAATAGATGGAAAGATAGTTGGATAGTTAGATACATAAATATATAGAAATATATAATATTAACAAGTTACTCAAATATATAAATAGACATAAACACATTTAGATAAAATATATTGATATATAGAAAAAAGATAGATAAATAGATAGTTAAATAGACAGATATAGATATAGACATATAGACAAATAGATAAATAGATGGATACAAAAATTGACAAAAATATACATAGACAATTAGATAAATAGATAGATAGATAGATAGACAAATAGACAAATAGATAGATAAAAAGATAGAAAGATAGTTAGATAGATAAATAATTAGACTGATAGATAGTTACATAGATTAATAGACAGATAAATAGATATACAGATAGATAGGTAGATAGATAGAAATATTTATATACCAATAGATTGATTGATTGATAGAGAGATTGATATATAGATAAATAGTTAAATATATATATATATATAAAAATATATAGATTGTCAAATAGTTAGATAGATAGATAGAAATAGAGCTTATAAGATAGATAAATAGATAGATAGATAGTTTATTATATAGAATGATAGACAAATTAAATAGATAGATTAATAGATAGAATGATAGACAAATTGATAAATATTAGATAGAATGATTGATATAAAGATTGATAGATGGATCAATATAAAGATTAATAACATATTTATAGACAAATTGATTCATATATTGATACATAGATAGATAAACAAATAGATAGGAAGATAGATAGATATGTATAAACATATACAGATAGATAGACAAAGAGAGACAGATTAATAGACATATATTTAGTTAGATAGGCAGATAGAAAAATAGATACATAGATGGATAGATAGGCTGACTGATAGATACACATAGAGATAGAAAAATATATAGTCAGATTGATAGATAAATAAATAGAAAATATATATACAAATAGATAGAAAGATAGATATATAAATAGATAGATAAATAAATAGATAGATAGACAAGTAGTGAGATAGATAGATAAATATACATATATATTGATAGATAGATAGACATATATATAGATAGATAGATAAATAGTTGGATATTTAGACAGATAGATAGAAATATAAATAGATAAAAATATAGATAGTTCAAAATTTATGCACTTAGATAGATATATAGATAGATAGATAAATAGATTGATATTTAGACAGACAGTTAGAAACATAAATAGATAGAAATATAGATTTTTCAAAACTTACTTACTTAGATAGATATATAGACATAAACACACTTAGACAAATTTATTGAAATATTGAAAAAAAATAGATAGATGAATAGATACATAAAAAGACATATATAAATATAGACATATAAATAGGTACACAACTAGATAGAAATATAAATTGAAAAATAAATAGATAGATAGATAGATAGACAAATAGACAAATAAACAGATATAAATATTTTAAGATTGATAGATATATAAATAGATAGGTATATAGAGTGTTAGATAGATTGATATAAAGACATATAGATATACAGATACATATACAGAAAGATATATAGATAGATAGACATATAGATAGCCATATAAATCGATAGATAGATTGATAGACTGACATATAGATAGATAGATAAATGTATAGACTGATAGGTAGATAGATTAATAGAGATATTGATAACAAATAAATAGATAATTAGAAAAATATACAGATAGTTAAATAGATAGATAGATAGATCGACAAATAGATAATCAGATATATAAATAAATAGAAAATAATTTGATTGACAAATTGGTTGACAAATTAATAGATAGATAGATTGTTTCATTGATAGACTGATTAAAGATAGATTGATAGACAGATTGATAGTCAGATTGTTAGATATATTGATAGACAGATAAAAAGATAGATGGATAATAGATTTATAGACAAATAGATTGATTGATTGATACACAAATAGATAAATAGATAATTATGATGATAGATAGATATAAAGATAGACAGATAGATTGAGAGAGAGATTGACAGATTATTTAATATATAGATAGATAGATAGATAGATAGAAAAATAGATAGATAAACTAATATGTATGTAGACATAGAGATAGAGAAAAAGATAGCTAGAGAAAGATTAAAAGATAGATAAATAAATATACAAATAGATAGACAAATAGATTGGCAAATAAAATGCCAGATAAATAAATATATAGATAGATAGATAGATAGATATACAGATAGATAGATGTACATATAGTTAGATAGATAGATAGATATAAAGATAGATAAAATATAGACAGACAGACAAATAGATAGATAGATATATTGATAGATAAAGAAATAATTCTATAGACAAATAGAAAGACAGACAAAAAAATATACAAATAGCCAGATATCCAAATACATAGAAAGACACACTGATAGATAGATAGATTTATAGAAATATAGACAGATAGAACTATAGATAGATTGATTGATATATAGATTGATATAAAGATAGATACACAAAAAGATAGATAGATATATAGATAGACAAATAGATAGTAGGATATATAATTAAAAAGATAGAAGATAGATTCTAGATAGATAGAGATATAGAAAGAGAGATAGATAGATATATATATATATATATATATATATATATATATATATAAATACACATATAGATAGATAGATAGATAGACAAACAAATAGATAGGTACCCAGACAGATAGACAAAAAGATAGAGATAAAAATAGATATATAGACAAAAAGATAAATAGATAGATAGATAGATATATAAATAAAGAGATAAATATATAGATAGATAAACAGATAGATTCATTGATAGATTCATTGATAGATTCATGGATTGATTGAGAGATTGATAAACACATATATACATAGATAGAAAATAGATACACAGATAGAATTAAAAAAAATTTATACAAATAGATATATAGATAGATAGATAGATAGATAGCCATATAGATAGATAGAAAGATAGGCAGACATATCGATAGATAGATCAAAAGTTAGATAGATAAATAGACAGATAAAGAGACAGATAGATCAACATATAAATAGATAGATAGATAGATAGGCTAATATATAAACATACAGATTGATAGATAATAAACAAATAGATATACAGATATATAGAAAGATATATAGATATATAAATAGATAGATAGATAATTATATATAAGGATAGATATACAAATAGATAGATAGATAGATAGACATAATTATAGGAAAGTAGATAGAAAGATATATATACATATAGGTAGACAGATAAATAGATAGAAAGATAGACTGGTAAAATGTCATATAGATTGACAAATTATTAGACATATAGATAGATAAATAGATAGAGAGTTATATAAATAAAAAGATAGAAAGATAGATACACATAGAAATAGATAGAGATATAGATAAATAGATATATAAACATATAGATTGATAAATAGATAGATAAACAGATATATAGACATATAGATCGCCATTTAGATAATGAGATAGATAGACAGATAGATAAATTAATAGATAGATATATAAACATATAGAATTAAAGATTTATAGCCATATAGATAGACATATAATTATATAGATAGACATATTGATAGATTAATAGATAGATAGATCGACATATAAAAAGACAAATTGATAGGTAGATAGATAGACATATAGATAGACAATTAGATAGATAGATAGATACATAGATAGATAGGGAGATATACTTATAGATAGATAGATAAATAGATAGATAGATAGATAGACAAAAAGATATATAAACAAATAGATAGACATATAAATAGACAGAAATATAGACAGATAATAAACAGGTAGAGAGATAGATTGATAGCAAAATAGATAGACAGGTAGATAGATAGATAAATAGATACACATAGAGATAAAAAGATAGATAGATAAAAAAATATATAGATATATAGACAGATAGAAAGATAAAGAAACAGATAGATAGATATGTAGATAGATAGATATTTAGATAGAGAGTTGATAGAAGTTAGATATACAAATAGATGTACAAATAGATAGAAAATTAGATAGAATAATATATAAATAGATAGATAGACACATAGAAAGATAGAAAGATAGACATATAAATAGATAGATAGATATACAAATATATAGATAGATGGATGGATAGATAAATAGATATAAATATATAGATAAATAGATAGATAGACAGACAGATAGATATATAGATAGATAGTTAGAAAGAAATAAAGATAGATAGATAGGTAGACAGATAGATAGACATAAATATATATAGATAGATTGATAGACAGATAGATAGATAGAGATGTAGATTGACAGAAAGATAACTAGAAAGATAAATAGATAGATACATAAATAAATTGAAATATAGAAATATAGATAGTTAGACTAATAGACACAGATAAATAGAGACACTGACAGATAGATAGATAGATATAAAGATAGGCAGATACACAAATAGATAACTAATGATCTATCTCTCTATGTATCTATATGTCTATTTATATGTCTGTGTATATGTCGATCTAACTTATATCGATGTGTCTACCTAATTATTTATCTATCAATCTATATTTATTTCTTTTTATCAATCTATATGTCTATATTTCTATCTATCTTTCTTTTTTCTAAATCTATCTATCTATATGTCTATCTAATTTTCGATCCATTTATCTTTCTATCTATCAATGTTTCTATCTATCTGATCTTTCTGTCTATCAATTTATCTATCTAATAATCTATCGATTTAACTTTTTATCTATCTGTCAATATATCTATTTTTCTATCTATCTATCTAATAATCTATTTATCAATTTGTTTATCAATTTTTTTATCAATTTATCATTTACTATGTTTATATTCTTTCTAACAATCAATCAATCAATCTGTCTATTAATCTATCTGTCTATCTATCTGTCTATTGAACTATCTATCTATCTTTCTTTCTTTCTATTTTACTAGCAGTCTATCTATCTTTCTTTCTTGCTATTTTACTAGTAGTCTATCTATCTTTCTGTCTATTTGTCTATCTATCTATATGTTTGTCTAGCTATTAGTTTTTCTATTTGTCTATATGTCTGGTAGTCTAAATTTCTATCTCATTATCTATTAATCTTGCTATCTATCTATATATCTAATTATACATCTATTTATCTATATGCCTATCTATTTGTCTATCTATCTATCTCTCTATCTGTCAGTCTGTCTGTCTATAAATATATTTATCACTTTGTCTATCTTTCTAACTATCTATCTCTATATCTATCTATCTATCAATCTATCTATATACTTTTATATCATTCAATCAATTTATATATCTATCTTTTTGTCTATCTTTCTATTTATCTGTCTGTCTATCCATCTATCTAGCTATCTAACTAACTGTCTATCTATATTTTTATCTTTTAGTATATCTATATGTCTATCTATATATTTATCTATTTATCTACCTATCTGTATATATATATATATATATATATATATATATCAGTCAATCTATTTGACTTTCTATTAATCTATCTATCTATCTGCCTATGCATCTATCTAATAATCTATCTTTATTTCAATCTATCAAATTATCTATCTATCTATCTTTAATTATGTCTATCTATTTTTCAATCTATCTATCTTAACTATCTACTAACTTTTTATCTATGTGTCTATTTATCTTTATAGCTACCTTTCTATCAAACAATCTATCCATCTATCAAAGTTTCTTTATATCTATCTATTTATTTGTCTAGCTATTCATCTATCTAATTATGTATATATCTACATGTCTATCTATCTATCTATATAATTGTCTAAAAATATATCTATCTTTCTATTTATTTGTGTATATATTTATCTTTATGTATATCTTATTGTCTATCTATCTATCTATCTATATGTCTATCTATCTGTATGTCTGTCTGTCGATCTTTTTGTCTATGTATATGTCTATCTATTTTTATATCTATATGCCTATTAATCTATCTGCCTATCTATCTATCAATCTATCTATTTATTTGCATATCTTTCATACTATATGTCTTTCTATCCTTTTATTAATCTATCTATATAGCTATCTATCTATCTATCTCTCTCTTTATCTTTTTGTCTATCTATCTATCTATCTATCTATATAACTACCTGTCTATCTTTCTGTATATCTATTTTTCATTATTTTTTTCTATCTATCTGTCGATATTTCTATCAATCTATCTGTCTATCTATTTGTCATTCTATCTATCTATTTATCTATCTATCTATCTTTCTATCTATCTATTTATCTAACTATCTATCTGTCTATCTATCAATCTATTTGTAAAAATGTCTATCTATATGTGTATCTATTTATCTCTCTATTTGTATTTCCATGTGTCTATCTATATTCTTTTATATCTATCTTTCTATCTATCTATGAATCTATCTATCTATATATTTGTCGATCTATCTATCATTCTGTCTATGAATGTGCCTATCAATCTATTTATCATTCAGTCTCTCAATTTATTTTTTAATTTGTTTATCAATCTATCTATCATATTGTCTATCTATCTTTCTATAAATTTTCTATCAATCTGCCTAGCTATCAATCAATCAATCAATCTATCTATCTATATTTATTTCTTTTTATCTGTTTGTCTATATTTTTATTAATCAATCAATCTAGCTATTTGCCAAACTATCTCTCCCTCTATGTTTTTGACTATATGTCTATCTATTTATTTATCTATTTTTCTATTTATCTATCTTCCTATATATCTATGTGGCATTATTTTATTTATCTATCTATTTATCTTGCTATCTATATATCAATCAATCAATCTATCTTTTTATCTGTCTATCTATCAATCTATCTCTTAATCTGTCTATCTATTTATCTATCTTTCTATCTATTTATATATTTATCAATCAATCATCTATCTATCTATCTATCTGTGTATCTATCTGTCTTTCTATATATTTTTCTATCTGTCTATCTATCTATCTTATCTATCTTTTTATTTTTAATTATTTTTATCTATCTATTTGTCTATATATCTTTCTATCTATATGTCTATCTATCTGTCTATCTATCTATCTGTCTATCTATATGTATTTCTATATATCTATCTATCATTCTATCTATCTATCATTCTATCTATCTATCTTTTTTTCAATCTATCTCTTTATCTCTGTATCTATCTATTTCTCTATCAATCTGTCTATTAATCTTTTTATCAATCTTTCTATTAATCTGTCTATCCATCTATCTTTCTAGCTGGCTATATATCTAACTTTCTATTTCTCTATCTATCAATCTATCAATCTATCTATCTATCTATTTGTCTATCTATCTATCTATTTAATTTTTTTTTGTCTATTTATATGTTTATCTATCTTTTTATCTATCTATGAGTCTTTTATATACATCTATTTGTCCATCTATCAATTTTTCTGTCTGTCTATCTATTTGTCTATATATTTGTTTATCTATCAATCTTTCTAATTATCTATCTATCTATTTATCTATCTTTCTGTCTATCTATCTGTATATCTATCTGTCCATCTATCTGTATATCTATCTGTCTGTCTATCTGTATATCTATCTATCTATCTATCTATGAATCTATCCATATGTATATCTTTTTTCTATGTATCTATCTATATATCTATATATCTATCTATCTATCTATATATCTTCTTATCTATCTATCTATTTGTCGATCTATTTATCTATCTATCTATCTATTTGTTTGTCTATGTATTAGTCTATCTATTTTTGCTAATCGATCTATCAAATAATTTATTGATTTATTGATCTATTTGTCTATATATCTATCTATTTGTCTATCTGTCTATCAATCAATCAATTAATCAGACTGTAATTTTGTCTATTAATCTATCTATCAATTTGTAAATAAATCTTTCTATCAATTCATTTATCTATATGTCTATCTATTTGTCAATCTATCTATCATTTTATATATCTATCTATGTATCTTACTTTTATGTTTCTATATGTCTGTCTATCTTTATGCCTATCTATCTATCTTCTAGTTTTTCTATATGCTTGTCTACCTAGTAAACTTTATATTTATTTATCTGTCTCTTTAACTATTTATCTGTCTTTTTAACTATTTATCTATCAATATTTATGTTTATCTATCTGTCTATCTATCTGTCTAACTATCTATATATCTATTTTTCTATCTATGTGTCTATCTATTTGTCTATCTTTCTGTTATCTATTAGTATATCAATCATTATATCTATTTTTCTATCAATTAGTCTACACACACACACACACATATATATATATAATCTATCCGTCTAATTCTTTATCTATCTATACACTACAAAAAAATATTCATCTAGCTAGGGAATTTTAGCTAGGGATCAATCCCTTGCTAAATTGTGAGGGATTAGCTAGGGAATAACAAGAGATTTATGATTTTTCAAAGAAATAAAAATTTGCAACAGATTACCGATGAAATATTTTCATAAATTTCGCTCAAGAAAAGTGAAGATTTTAGCTATGAATTTAGCAACGAAATTTCCCTAGCTAATAAAATATGGAATATAACAACATATTTAGCGACAGAATTTCCCTAGCTAATAAAATCTAGAATATAGCGACGAATTTAGCGATGAATTTCTCTAGCTAAAATAACATCGAATATTGTGCTATTTTTACCGATGGAATTTCCCTAGATAATAAAATCCCAATTATAGCACCAGATATAGCGACACAATTTCCCTAGCAAATAAAATCTAGAAAATAGCAACAGATTCAGTGATAGAATTTCACTAGCTAATTACATTTGGATTATAATGATGGATTTTAGTGATTGATTTTAGCGATAGATTTTAGCGACGTAATTGCCCAAGCTAATTACATCCGGAATATAGCGATGGATTTAACGATACAATTTTACTTGTTAATTACATCTGGAATATCGCGATGGTTTTATCGATGAAATTTCTCGAGCCAATCTTTAATTATTTAATTTTTTTTTAAAATGTATTATTAGTTTTAATATTTTATTTAATTTTGTTTATTTAATGTATGGTAATTGTCTATAGATGAGCAATCCTTGAGGGGTACATTCTCCTTGTAAAATTAAAAAAATGGATATTATAAATAAATAATTTAAAATATATTAAAAAAAATTATATTAATAAGGACTAAAATATCTGAATTGAAGTAAAAATATCTGAATTAAACTAAAATGTATGTTAATGGACTAAAATATCTATTTTGATGATGTATAAATTTTTAAAAAAATTATACAAATTATTTTTCTAAAATTTTTAATTAAGAAACTTAAAATGTTGTATTAAAGTAACATTAAATAATTAATACTATAAGTATAATAATTTTTATGATATTTTAAAAATTAAATAAACATACTATAAAATTTCTTTTAATATAAATATAAAATAATTCATTGTATGATTATATAGAAAATATTTTCAAAAATATCTGTATTGATGAATAAACTAGTAAATATTAATATTATTATAATTATAAAAAAAAATTATGATTATAGGAAACTTTTAAAAAAATAATTAATACAAAATTTAAAAATCTTGAAATATAATAAAAAATAAATTTTTTTTTCATTAAATTCATAAGAAAGTAAATTACTATTTAAAAATAAAATCACAGATATTTGCCCCTAATAAAATTCATAAGAATTAAATAATTTAGTAATATTTTTACTATTAGCTTTTAACATTCAATCTTTATTAAAATAATAAATATAACTTTTTTTAATTTTCTTCTCACTTTAAGTAATTTTTTGAATTTTAAAAATTATTAATGATATCAAATAATATGAAATTTTATGCCTTTAAAATTATTTCATATTATCTTCTTAAAAATTAATATGAATTATTAAAAATTTATAACCATATAATATCTATATTTATATATTTTTTAACATTAATAGTATTTTATAACTTTTAGGAGAGTAGCTATAAGACAAATCATCTTTTCATGTATGTCTAATTATATGATGTTTGTAAATTTTGTAGCTTTTTGATATTTTTTTTATAAGGCTAAACATATAATTTTTTAAATTGTTTATATATTTATTGTTTAATTAATTTTATAATAAAAAATTCAAAGGTGTTTGTTTTTCATGTGTACCTTGCTACACGCATATGAATTTTGTTGAAAAAATTTTGATAATAAATAAAAAAAATTAGTCTTTTTGTATTATATATATATATTGTTTATTTAATGTTTTTATAATTATAAAATTAAATATTTTGGTAATATATATAATCACTTGTTGTCGAGATGGGAGTGATAACTCTAACTAGTGAAGCACCTAAGTCCTCCATAGTCTACCTCTATCTCTCGACGCTGACACATCAAAACCTAATCGAAGAGTAATATAAGCAAGATTTCTTATTGATTTGAGATACATTTACTACCCTAATTTTTAATCGATTATCTTAATGCAAGAGTATGCGTTTTGATTCTGTTATTTTATTATTCCAAAATTCTTCTTCACTAATCACCATGGTATGCTTGGATTGCTTATATAAACTTATTCGTATACATACTTCATGTATTTGTTATTTAATACATTCTCATTGTGTGGATGTTAATGGTGCACAGTAGGTATGCCGACTTGATATTTACATCAATGTACATAACTATATATAAATAGTATGCATAAACGGTATACATAAACATAAGTGTATTTTATATAAGTGAATTAAACATCACTATACATCAATATGCATGTGTGATATAATTCAAATTTTTTATATGTGTATTTTACTATATCTATATCTATAAAAATAGTATGCATAAACATAACTATATATAAATATAACAACGTATATTTAATATACATACATACATATATATATACACACACACACATATATATACATATATATAGATATATAACTATATGTAAATGTATTTAAGAATATGTATATCAGCATATTACTATATATAAAAGTATTTATCTACATTAAAATAACTATACGTAAACAATATACATAAATGGTATAAGGTATGCCGACTTGATATTTACATTAATATATATAACTATATATAAATAGTATACATAAACAGTATACATAAACATAAGTGTATTTTATATAAGTGTATTTAAACATAACTATATATCAATATGCATGTGTTATAATTCAAATTTCTTATATAAGTGTATTACTATATCTATAACTATAAAAATAGTATACATAAACATAACTATATATAAATATAAGATGATATATTTAATATACATATACATATACATACATACATATATATATATATATATATATATATATATATATATATATATATATGTATGTATGTATATATAAAACTAAATATAAATATATTTAACAATATGTATATCAACATATTAATATATATAATTGTATTTATCTACATCAATACCTATACATAGCCATATGTTTAAATATATATAATTACATAAAAAACTATATATAACTACATCTACAATATGTATAACTAGATGCTTCCGAAACTTAATATCCATTCATATCATTCTTACGAGTTTTTTTGGATATTGTATACATCTTTATTATTTTCCCATATATTTTAAAAACTTAAATTTAATTTTTTTCAACCTTAAATGTATTTATATTGTATTTTTAAATGTTTGTATAAATCATTATGATTTAATATGTTTAGGGTTTGTATTTTTGTTTCACTTAAAATCATTTAAATAAATATGATTTTTAATAAAATATTCTGTGTTAAAATTCATGTTTATAAATTTCAAAACAAATAACAATATGTTTGTGTAATAAATATTATAAAAAAATTTTATAATATATATGTGATGCAGTTTCAATTTACAAAGATAAAAATTTAAAATTAAAATTTAATTACAAAATAAAAATTGCACCTCATAATATGCAATATGTAATATTTATTATAAATAAACAATGTTTGAAATGTATCTATTAATTACAAAAAAAACATTTGAAATGTATTAAATTTTAAAAAAAATTAAAATTAATTATTTATAAAAACAAATTCATATATTAATATGGTCATTTATATATTTTGAATAAATTAAAAAAAAATAATTACTTTTAGAAAAATTTACTCATGTAGCTATATGGTAATCTATTTTGTTTAACATAATTAAAGATATAATTGATTTTTTACAAAACATTAAAGGCATGTATTTATATGCACTACATTATATTTGTTTGAATTTTAAAGTTTCTAAAAATTTATTAATAACAATAAATACTAGGTAGAAATTTATGATAGACATTAATATTTTAATAAAAAAATTATATAGATTATCAAAATCAATATTATATATTTATGAACTATATTTTCATTTTTAACATAATTGTAAAAACTAAATAATTTACAAATATGCTAACTTCATTTATTTATAAAAGTATAATGATAGTTATTTTAATATAAATATTAAAAAAATAACTATTTGAATAAAATAGAAGCTCATATATTCAATTCATAATTTCTTTTTACGCATTAATATGCTACACACACACACACATACACACATGCATACACACATACACACACAAATATTTATTTTAAATATAAAGAATTTACAATAATTTATAAATTGTATCCAATATATAATATTTTATTTTAATTAAATTTTCAAAATCAAAAAAATTTAAATACATTTACACACACACACACAAACATATAATACTTTCATGTGTAACTTTAAAAATACATTACGTATATATGTATATGTGTGTGTTTGTGTGGGTGTACAATAGTATATGCATGCATACAAGTATATACACACTACTTTGAAAATGTAGATACATGTGTGAATATATACAAAGGTATAAAAATGTGTAAGCTGATATATAATGTATAGTAATGTATATGGATGTATAAATGTGTGTGTGTGTAGGACAGTGTAAATGAACATATATATTTATGCATATATATGTAAATATCAACATTAATTTTGAGAAGAAAAATACTTGAGCACATAAATATTAACATGTTCCACAAATTGATGAGAGCAAGAGCAAAAAGTGACATTATTCAAAGATACTACTAATCTCCCATCTACAACACTTTGCCTCAAAATTTGATCAGAATACTACTTGTAATGATAAGGTTTATTCAATACAACATATCATGGAGTTACATTTTCATTCAATACTATAATTTGTACAAATAAAAAAATCTATCTAATATCTTCTTCAATAACCATTCTATCTTTTTTTTCTAGTTTTGATAAGTTATTTTCAATTTTGATTATACATTTCTTATCTAATATCTCTAGTTTAAACTATATTAATAGTAAAATCCATCAAATGAATATAGGCCTAACATCTTTCTTTTCTATGAGATATTTGATTATAGAATATTTTGTATTTACTATGACTTTGGTTCCCACTAAATATGAAATTAATTTGCCAAAAGAAAAGATTGGTAATACAAGTTCTTTCTCTATAGTGGCAAATTTAATTGGGCATTTAAGTGTGTGTTGTTATCATAGTATATGATAACTATTTATAAATATTTGTATAACTATATAAAACTCTTCATGATTTATATTTAACTATATTTATAACTATGTAAACAATTTTTATAACTATATTAATACCTATATATAACTATTTTTTAATTATATAATATTTCATAATTATATAAGTAATTCTATATACTTATATTTTTCACAAAATATATCATATGTATAATAATATATAACTATATATAATTATATTTTACTAAATGTATAACTATAAAAATGTTATATATAACTATATCTTTAACTACATACATATTTATAATAATATGTGTATAACTATATATAAATATTTTTATAACTATCTAAAACTCTATATAATTAAATATAACTATATTTGTATCTATGTATACATATATGTATTCATATAATTAAATCTATATATTTATTTATAACTTTGTATATATTTATGTATAACTACTTATAACTACTTGTATGAATATATCTATATATAATTATATGTTTAACTATATATAACTCTATTTTTAATTTTATATACTATAGGTATAAGAACATATAGAGGTTGACCTCCCTCTCTGGTGACCATCTCTTGAGGCTTATTGATTCTGTTTCTTTCTCTCATCAGATCTATTTACTACCATACGACAAAGGGATTGAGATTTAGTGGAAGAAATGGGGTTAACGTTCACAAAGCTGTTCAGCAGCTAATTGTCATAAAAGAGATGAGGATTTTGATGCTAGGCTTTAATACTGGTGGTAAGACAACCATTCAATATAAGTTGAAGCTTGGTGAAATTGTCACCACAATTTCTACTATTGTCTTCAATGTAGAGACTATTGAATACAAAATTATCAATTTCACTAGGTGGAATGTTGGTGGTCAAGACAAGATTCCCCATTTCTAGAGGGATTACTTCTAAAATACCCAAGGTCTCATATTTATGGTGGAGAGCAATGACATAGATCATGTTGTTGAAGCCAAAGATGAGATGCATAGGATGCTAAATGAGGAAAAGCTTCGAGATGCAGTTTTGATGGTGTTTGCCAATAAGCAAGATCTTCCCAATGCTTGAAAGCAGCTGAAATTTCTGACAAATTAGGACTTCACTCTTTTCACCAATGCCATTGGCACATTCAGAGCACCTGTCCTACCTCTGGCGAGGGCCTCTACGAGGGTCTTGATTAGCTTTCCAATTACATTGCCAGCAAGTCATAAACAATAATAGCAGGATGAGACAAACTCTGTTGACATATCTGGATGTGGATCTAATCTTTGTTTATTTTGCTTGAGTTTTGTTCTGTTATGTGGATGAAATCATATATTTCTAGGGGATTCAAATTGTATTTATATTTATTTATTGCACTCCTAAAATATAGGACTGCATTTACTTTGTTCTGATCTGTTGTAAGCCAAACTTGTTTGTTTTCTGTTGTGTCTTTTTGCCTTTGGATCCCAAATGTATAAGAACATATAACTATAAATAATTGTCTTTGACTAAATATATAACTATAAAATATTATACATAACTATATTTAAAAATATAATTAACAACATATATTTAATATACATTTTTATATATTAGTATATAAAAATGTATTTTACCATATATATACCTATAGATATCTATATGTATACATATATAAAATTATAAAAAAATATATATATACCTACATGATAAATATAAGTATAACTATATGTATAGCTATATGTATAACCACTTGTAATTATATTTATAATTACATGTATAATAACATACAACATTATGTTTAACTATATGTGTATAATTATATATAAATATTTGTATAACTATATATAAATATTTGTATAACTATATGACACTGTATATAATCAAATATAACTATTTATATATATGACTAAATGTTTAATGATATATAATTCTTTATAACTATATATATTATATGTATAATAACATTTAACTATAAATAATTTTATGTTACTATATGTATAACTATAAAAACTGTATACATAACTATATTTAAATATATAATTAACAAAGTATATTTAATATACATTTTTATATATTTATATAAAAATGTATTTTAGTATATCCGTAACTATACATAACTATATGTATAAATGTATGAAATTATATGATAATATATATATACATACATGCATAAATATAAGTTTAACTATATGTGTAGCTATATGTATAACCACATGTAACTATATTTATAATTATATGTATAACAACATACAACATAATGTTTAACTTTATGTGTATAACTATATATAAATATTAGTATAACTATAAAAAACATTATATATATAAATATAACTTTTATTTTAATTATGTATACATAGATGTAAATCTACATAATTATTTATAACTTTGTATACATTTATGTATATCTACTTATAACTATTAGTATGCATATATCTATATATAACTATTTGTTTAACTATATGTAACTATTTATAACTACATGTACTATATGTATACTAACATATAATTATATATGGGATAATACTAATTTTTTGCACTAACTTGAAATTAAACGACAAAAAATAAAATATCAACAATATGTAAGCACATTGCATGAGAGTGTCTGTTTGTAGGGCTCATATATGGTATAATACAAATAAGGGTCGTACTATTAACTAATCCCATCTCTAGGGCCTCAGGCTCATATATGAACATATGTATGATAGAAGATATAATATTTGATAGGTTTGCACAAGAATTTTTTTTTCTTTTATGTAATTCCTCATTCTAACATTTCATTCTCTTTGTGTCTCTCTCTCCCTCTCTAATTCTTTCTATGTCACTCTCTTCCTCTTTTTCTTTATGTGTCACACACACTCTCTATTGTTATTTTGTTTCTCACTCTCTTTTCTTGCTTGTTCTCTCTCTCTCCCTCTCTCTCCCTCCCTCTCTCTCTCCCTCTCCCTCTCTCACCCTTTTGCCATTTCTTTTTCCCCCTCTCTCCCCCTTTCTTTCTCTCTTCCTCTCCCCTTTCTCTCTCTCTCTCTCCTCATCTATCCATTTCTCTGCACCTCTCTCTCTCCCCCCACCTTCTCTCTCTCTCTCCCCCCACCTTCTCTCTCTCTCTCTCTCACTCTCTCTCTCCCTCTCCCCCTTCAAACTTTAAATGTCAATCTTTTTTACTTTCCTTTCTTGTGCATTATCATATTTTGCTCCCTTTATCTTGTATTACCATGATATCTAGTAATCTTTATCATGCTAAAAATTGCTTTATCTATTCATGTAGATTTTACAAACGCATTGCCTCGATATTCATGATATTTAATTTTTAAATATTCATCTGTAAGTAAATTTATTTAATTATTAGTATATTTTGAAGTAATAGAATGTTTAAATCAAAATAATGCTTAATCTTTATTTTTTTGTAAATAAAACTGGGAAAAATGAGTCCAGATCATTAGTGGATGTACTGATGGTTTATGAATGGAATTTTGAATAAGGATTTTTAGAGTGGGCTTGAAACTTTCATTAAATTTGCATGTAGTCAATTGAGATGGATGGATGGATAAAAAATTAAGTATCCATGTAATCATTGCAAGTGTAAAAATATCTCTTTTCGTGAGGCAAATATTATAATATACCATTTGACAAAATATGGCTTTGTGTCAAATTATTTTGTTTGTTTATCATGGGAAAAACACAATGGCTCTGAACATTGACCAAAATGAGGGTTCTAAATCATTTTTTGTAGTGAAGATTCATCAAACACATACCATAGAATGATCACGAAAGCAACTAGTCCTAAATTCAATATGGATTACATGGATGAACCACCTAATCCTAAATCTTATAAATTTTTTGAAAAGCTTAAAGCAGATAAAGAGTTGTGACCTAGTTGTAAAATACATTCGTAATTATCACTCGTGGCTCAACTTATGAGCATTAAGTCAGAAAATCATATGTCTAAAAAATTATTTGATCAGGTGACAAAACTAATGAAAGAGATTATTCTAGATAATAATTTGATCACTACCAACTTTACAACACTAAAAAGTTACTACAAGGAATGGGTCTACAAGTGGAAAAAATTGATTGCTGTAAGTTTTGTGATCATACTTGATTAAAGAAGGCACCTTGTGCTGTAGATATGTGACAAAAATTGAAAGTTGAATTTAAAAAGATTTATTATTTTCCATTAATTCCTCGATTATAGAGACTATATGCATCAAATATTACAGAACATGTTATGAGGTGACTTCTGAGCATGAGATTGAAGAATGGGTAATGCGTCATCCATTAAATTCATTTGATTGGAAGCATTTTAATTATATACATAAAGATTTTGCAGCTGAAAGTCAAAATGTGAGATTGGGTCTCTACATAGATGGATTTCAGCAATTTGGGCAATCTCAAAAATAGTATTCAACATGGCAAGTGATAGTGAATCCTTATAACTTGCCTCTGTGGTTCTGTATGAAGGAGAAATATATATATTTGTCAATATTAGTTCCAGGGACAAAAAATTCAAAAGACATGCTGGATGATTTTTTACCGCTTCTTATTGCAAAGTTAAATCATTTGTGAGATATTGGCATGAATACATATGATATCTCAAAGAAGTAAAATTTCATTATGCGAGTGGCCCGTAAGTGGACGGTAAGTGACTTTCCCACATATTCAATGTTGTCTAGCTGGAGTACTGTAGGATGATTCGCATGCCAATATTACATGACAAATTCTGATGCATTTACCTCAAATTTAGTGGTAAACAGTCATGGTTTGATAACTATCGTAAGTTTCTACCTACAAATCATCGATTTCAAAGAAATAGAATTGCATTTCGAAAAAAATAAAATTGTGATGACAATTGCACCAGTAGTTCGTTTAGGAGATGATATTATGACAGAGATTCCAAGTTTGGGTTTGAAGAAGGTAGCTGAAAATGATGCTACTGAGAGTAATAGACCAATAGGAAAAATATTTGGCTGGAGGAAACGTAGTATAGTTTGGGACTTACCCTATTAGAAGTCCAATTTAATTCGGCATAACTTAGATGTAATGCATATTGAAAAAAAATATGTTTGACAATGTTTTAAAGACTATCCTTAATGTATACGAAAAAACAAAAGACACTTTAAAATCAAGACAAGAGCTGAATGATTACTTGTTGGTGTCCTGAATTGAAACTGAATGAGACAACAAGTATATTCCCTAAAGCTTGCTACACACTTGATAAGAGGCAAGACATATATTATGTGAATGGGTTAAAAATTTGAAATTCCTTGATGGATATGTGTCAAATATAGGTAGATACGTGGATATGAAGAATCTTAAGTTATTAGGAATGAAAAGTCATGACTGTCATGTATTTATGCAGAGATAAATACTAATTGCATTACATGAATTACTTTCCCTAAGTGTTTAAAAGGTCCTTACATAACTTATGTTATTTTTCAAACAGCTAACTGCAGCCACAATCAAAATAGATGACATGGTGAGGCTGGAGAATGACATTCCACTTATTATTTGTAAGCTTGAACGGATATTCCCACAGAGTTTTTTTGACTAAATAGAGCATTTGCCGGTCCAATTGGCATATGATGCAAGGATAGCAAGGCCAGTGCAATATAGGTGGATGTATCCTTTTGAGAGGTAAATACATATAATTTGCTGTGTTTTATTATTTCATACATAAAGTAATATTATAATTTAATAAAATTGAAACCTAAAATTTGTGGTTGTAGGTATCTTCGTAAGTTGGAATTGAATGTTAGAAACAAGACAAAAGTTGAAGGTTCAATTTGCAATGTATATTTAGTAGAAGAAGCATCATCATTTTGTTCTTATTATTTTGTGGATAATGTCAATACAAATAATAGAAATGTGCCTCGGAATGATGAAGGTCATGTGATGGTAGAAGATGATTCTATGGACAAATTATCTATCTTCAAGCACCCTGGAAGAGTAATGAAAACATGTATGACAAATGAAGAGCGATTCTTGAAAGACACATTCTTCTTATAAAATTATAAAAATAGGATATTATAAATAAATAATTTATAAAATTATAAAAATACAAAAGATACTTTATCTTAATAAGGAATAAAATAACTATTTTTATGATTATAAAATTTTAAAAAAAAAGTATACAAAAAATGTTTCTAAAATTTTTAATTAAGAAACTTAAAATTTTGTATTAATGTAACATAAAATAAATAATTCTATATTTATAATAATTTTTAAGTTATTTTAAAAAATAGATGAACATACATTAAAATTTTTACAAATATAAAGGTAAAATAATTCATTGTATGATTAAATAGAATATATTTACAAAAATATCTGAATTAACGAATAAACTAGTAAATATTAATATTATTATAAGTATAAAAGAAATTTTATGATTATAGAAAAATTTTAAAAAAATAATTACTACAAATTTTGAAAATCTTTAATTATAATAAAAATTTAAATTTTTTTATTAATTTTTAAAAGAAAATAAATTGATATTTAAAAATAAATACATAGATGTTTGCCCTTACTAAACTTTATAAGAATTAAATAATTGAGTAATATTTTTACTATTAGCTTTTAATATTCACTCTTTATTAAAATAATAAATATAATATTTTATGATTATCTCTCACTTTAAGTAATTTTTAGAATTTTAAAAATTATATATGATATCAAAAAATATACAATTTTATGCCTTTAAAATTATTTCATATTATCTTTATAAAAATTAATATGTATTCTTAAAAATTTATAACCTTAAAATATATATATTTATATATTTTTTAACATAAAGAGTAGTTATAATTTTAAGGAGAGTGGCTTAAAGACCAATAATCTTTTCATGTGTGCCTTGCAATAGGAAGTTTATAAATTTTGTCGCCAAGATTTTTTTTTCTAGTTGGTAAGCTCTACATCTATTTTTTGAAATTATTTATATATTTATTGTTTAATTAATTTGATAATTAAAATTGCAAGAGGTCTGTTTTAAATGTGTGCTATGCTACACGCATAATAACTTGTTGAAAATAAGTTATTAAGTAAAAAAAAATATGAGTATTTATGTTTTATATATATTTATTGTTTAATACATTTTTTGATAATCAAAAAATAAAACATTTACAGAATTATAATACTTATAAAATTGTCATGTTGTCCACAGACAACTCTAAGTATCTAACTAGGACCATTTGCCTCTCTCTTGACACGAATATATCAAAAAACTATATGTTTAACTATATATGTATAATTATTTATAAATATTTGTATAACTATATAAATTTCTTTATAACTATATTTAATTATATTTGTAACTATGTAAACTAATTTTATAACTATATATAACTATTTTTAACTATATTATAATTTATAGCTATATGTATAATTTAAATATAACTATATTTCTAACAAAATATACTATTTATATAATAATATATAACTATAAATAATTGTATCTTACTATATGTATAACTATAAAAACTATATAAGTAACTATATTTAAATATATAATAAAGAATATATATTTAATATACATTTTTATATATTAATAAATACAAAAGTATTTTACTATATATATACCAAAACATAACTATATGTATAAATATATAAAATTATATGAAAAAATATATTTATCGAGGTGTATAAATATAAGTTTAACTATATGTGTAATTATATATATAACCACATGTAACTATATTTATAATTATATGTATAACAACCTACAACATTATGTTTAGCTATATGTGTATAACTATATATAAATATTTGTATAACTATATAAAACACTATATAATTAAAAATAACTATAATTGTAACTATGTATACATATATGTAAATCTATATATTTGTTTTTAACTTTGTATACTTTTATGTATAAATACTTATAACTACTTGTATGAATACACAAACACACACACATAATTATATGTTTAACTATATATAACTTTTTATAACTAAATATACTATATGTATAATAATATAACTATAAATAATTATATCTTACTATATGCATAACTATAAAACCTTTATACGTAATGATATTTAAATAAATAATTTGCAACATATATTTAATATACATTTTTATATATTAATATATAGAAATGTATTTTAATATATCTATACATATACATTACTATATGTATAAATATATGTAAAAATATATATACCTACATGTATAAATATATGTTTAACTATATATGTAACTATATGTATAACCACATTGTAACTATATTATAATTACATGTATAACAACATTCAACATTATGTTTAACTATATGTGTATAACTATATATATATATATATATTTGTATAACTATATAAAACTCTATAATTAATATAACTATATTTGTAACTATGTATACATATATGTATACATATATCTAAATCAATATATTTGTTTATAACTTTGATACATTTATGTATAACTACATATAACTACTTGTATGAATATATATATATAAAACAATATGTTTGACTATGTATAACTATTTATAACTACAGTTACTATATTTATAATATAAAACAATAAATAATTATTACTTACTATATGTATAACTATAAAAACTTAATACATAACTATATTTAAATATATAATTTTCAACATATATTTAATATACATTTTTATATATTATTATATAAAAATGTATTTTACTATATCTATACATATACATAACTATATCTATAAATACATATAATTATATACAAAAATATATATACCTACATGTATAAATATAAGTTTTACTATGTTTGACTACATGTATAACCACATGTAACTATATTTATAATTACATGTATAACAACAAACAACATTATGTTTAACTATATGTGTATAACTATATATACATATTTGTATAACTATATAAAACTTTATATAAATATATATAACTATATTTTTAACTATGTATACATATATGTATACATATATGCAAATATATATATTTGTTAATAACTTTGTATACATTTATGTATAACTACATATAACTACTTGTATGAATATATATATATATATATGCATGTGTGTGTGTGTGTGTGTCTATATATAACTATATGTTTAACTATATATAACTATTTATAACTAATATATAATGTATAATAAAATATAATTATAATTGGGATAATTCTAATTTTTTGTACTAACTTGAAATTAAATGCCAAAAGATATAATATCATTAATATGTAAGCACATAGAATGAGAGTGTCCATTGGTAAGATATAGCATGCTATTGAAATGAGGGTCATACTCTTACCTAATCTGACCCCATGGGCCTCATGCTTATATATGAACTTATATTTAACAAAAGATGTAATATTTGATAGCTTTGTATAGAAGAAAATGTTTTATTCTTTTATTTAATTCCTCATTCTAACATTGCATTCTTTGTGTGTCTCTCTCTCCCTATCTCATTCTTTATTTGTCACTCTCTTTCTCTTTTTATTTATGTGTCACACACACACACACACTCTCTCTCTCTCTCTTGCTATTTTCTTTCTCATTCTCCTTCTTTCTTGCTTGCCCTCTCTCTCTCTCCCTCCCTCTCGCTCTCCTCTCCTCTATTTCTTTTTCTCTCCTTCTCTCCATTTCTCTCCCTC
>JAREIK010000453.1:143820-190478 GCA_029783825.1 Sapria himalayana
TAGTATACACATACATATATACTCAATATATACGTACTTATATGCTTGTATATACATCATATATACTCAGTATATACATACATATTTACTGTAATATATATGTACGTATATGCTTTAGTATTATAAGTACATATATATAATCACATAGCCTTAGATGACACAAAACTATACAATTAGTATTATCCCATTTATACTACACAAAGATGGTACAAAACTTCACTATCAACATAAATAATAAATGAGAAGATTTTTTAAATTTAGAAAATACCTCTAAAAAGTCTTCAAGGAAAACCTGGAAGACTAGCCACGAGTTAGGCTTGGCACATCAAAGTTTGCATCTTGTTTCTCCACAACCAAAACTCTCTCCTAGTCCCAAGGCTCATATGGGTGTTGCTCTGCCTTGCCATGACCAAGCTGGCAAGCTAACAAAAGAACTGGCAGATGAAATAGAGATAGATCGTCAGCAATAATAACCATCAACAAATCAATAAGAAATTTGAACATAGAAAAATGGAGCACTCCACCATGCTCATGTGCAACACAGGATGATGAAAATATTCTTTGAATAATAATTTTGAATAATTGTAATCTATGCAACCCTTGTTTTACATTGTTAATACAAAAACATAACAAAATATTAATACATCTTTTCCATCAATGTTTCTAATGATAGTGCATAAAGTATAATCTATCCGTGAAATTAACATTGCTTTCTCTACCCTGGCTTCTTCTGATCACCTCTTTATGTCGCGACAAAGCAATCCTAGTCATGGGCATCATGTCTAGTGAAAATCCCTTCACTTCTACAAGCTTTGTTTGGAGAACATTGTGGTACCATATTTGTATAAAAATTAAACCAGTCTATCACCTCAAAAGTAATAATTAAAAATGTTATGTTTTGATAAATATATAATACTATTTTATATATGTACATATATACTATAGTGTATATGCACATATATACTAGCATTTCACTAGTTACACATATTACTATAGTATATGTACATATATACTCCAGTGTAATATGTACATATAAACTGAGGACATATATACTCAGTATATATGTACATATAATACTGTAATATTATATGTACATATACTACAATATATTTGTAGATATACTAACTATATTTGTACATATATATTGTAGTATATATGTAGATATATTGAGTATATATATGTATGTATGTATACTATAGTATATATGTAGATATACTAAGTAAATTTGTATATATATACTGCAATATACACTACAAAAAAAATCCCAAATAGCTAAAGAAAATTCCCTAGCTAAATGGGGGGTTTCCGTCGCTAAATGAGATATAACGATAGATTAACAATGAAAGCTTTCCCCTTTAAAATGCTCATTGCTAAAAATTAATGAGGGAAAGACTCCCTAACTAAAAATTTTTAGTAACGAAAAATTCCCTAGCTAAAATAATGATTTCTCTAGTTAAATTAACAAGTTAAAATCCCTAACTAAATTAGAAAGGGAAAAATTCCTAGTTAATTAGCAAGGGAAAAATCCCTAGCTATTTTCATTATAAAACTATTATCAGAATTTTATTTTTTTTTCAAAAAATTTAATTAAATCATTTAATATTTTTAGATTAAATTGAATAAAAATAAAAACTATAAAAAATTTATATTTATCAAAAATAAAATCATTTAATAAATTAATATGATAAACTATTTTACATAATTAAAGCAAAAACATAACAAAATTTTATTACATCTTATTCATCAATGTATCTGCCAGTAGTGCATACAGTATATTCTATTCGTGCATTGACGTTGCTTTACCTTCCTCAGCTCCTCTAATCACCATCTTTCTGTTGTGGCAATGTTGTCTGAATCACAGTGCTTTATGTTTAGTAAAAAATCCATTCACTTATACAAGCTTCGCATGGGGAATAATGCAATACCATATCTGTATAAAATTTAATCCAATCAATAAAATCAAAATAAATAAATAAAAAATTTATGTTTTGATAGATATATAATATTGTAGTATATGTACATATATATTGTAGTATATATGTACATATATACTAGTATTTCACTAGCTACATATATCACTGTAGTATATGTACATATAAACTACAGTATTATATGTACATGTACTAAGTATATAAGTACGTATATACCGAGTTTATACGTATGTATATAATGAGTATATATGTCGGTATATACCAAGTTTAACATACTTATATACCGAGTTTATGCGTATGTATATACCAAGTATATACTTACATATATACCGAGTATATGCATATGTTTATATCGAGTATATGTGCAAGTATATACCGAGTATATGTGCACGTCTTTATCAAGTATATGCATATGTCTATACCGAGTATATACGTACATCAATACTGAGTATATGCGTATGCCTATATTGAGTTTATACGTACGTTTATACCGAGTATATACGTATGTCTATACCGAGTATATATGTATGTCTATACTGAGTATATACAAACATCTATAACGAATATATACGTACGTCTATACGAGGCGGCGAGCTACTTCACCCAAAATAGGACCAGATATTCCTCTAACATTTGCGGCCTATAAAGATTAGGTAATGTTAGATTTTTCTTTCCAATTGAATACAGTTTTGTGAAATCTAATATAATTTTACGATGCTACACGAGCTTCATCATCATCATCATCATCATCCTAAGACCTTTTACAATTAGAACCAATCATTACAAAACCTACAACATGAAAACTTATTTTCTCATACATATGCTTTGTACCAAGTGATAATTGCATATCTACACAATTACTAAAAGATTTAAGACTAACCTCTATCTCCATGCATGGGTTGGACTTGAATCATCTTCATGCCACAGCTTTGGTGAAGTTCTAATATCCATTGCTTTTATGACATGTATCGGTAAGTAATGCACTATGATGACCATATCAGCCCGAACAATTATATATTCAAACGTGTGTGTGCGTGAGTGTGTGTAAATGGGTGTGTATGTATGACAATATATACATGTCTATGAATAAATATATGCACCCACTTATGTATATGCTTGGTATATAAGCACATATATACTCGGTATATACGTTCGTATATGCTCAGTATATACGCACTTATTTACTCGATATATTCGTACGTATATGCTCAGTATATACGTACTTATATACTCGATATATACGTACATATATGCTCAGTATATGTGTAAATATATACTCGGTATATACGTACATATATACCCAGTATATATGTATGTATATACTCAGTAGTATGTATATACAAAGTATAATGTACGTATATACTACACTATATAAGTATGTATATACCATGTATATACGTACGTATATACTATTGTATATATATGTATATATTGAGTATATACATATACATATATACTTAGTATATACAATAATATAAACTTGGTTTATATGTACATATATACTCAGTATATATTTACATATATACTCTATATATATTCACATATATACTCAGTATATATTCACATATTACTCTATTATACGTACATATATACTATAGTATATATGTACATATATACTATAGTATTATATGTACGTATATATAATTATATAGCCTCAAATGACACACGCACATACTTTCATGCAAATACACATACCATCAAATACAACATAAGGATAAAATCTAAGGCTTAAAAAACACACATATAAGTCTCTCAGGCATGGTCAGCATCATCTTGTTCTTTGTCCTCTGGTACTCCACGCAGATAGAGAACATTGGTACACCTTCGAATCTTGCATAACATAGAACATTTACAAACCAATAAAGAATTCAACACTATGTCGCTGTTAACTAGATAGACTAGTGCATGCAACACCAACTGTCATTTGCTGGAAATTTCACATAACAAGATAATCATGAGCTTATTTTAAAATTACTGAATCAACATTACTCCAAGATTTCCAGTCAACTGCCCATCAAAAAATTCTTCTATGTTTCCCAACTTCACGCATTAATCCATGGTTAATTATAAGAAAGTTAGAAAGTACCAAACAAAAGGGAAATATTAGTTGAAATGACAACAAGCTACACGGTAATGAATTTTTCCCCACATTTATGTTCATTTAGGAATCATATTGGCTATTAACATTTAAACAGTTTAATTCCACCGATGATTGATAAAAAGCAAGAATAGTTCTGAACTATGACAACAAAGATGTGCACAAAATCAGAGTGTCAAGACCAAACCTGCATTTGTGTGGGACCAGAATTTTTGTATTCATCACATAGCTTCATAAGCTACGGTGCTGTTCCTAGCACTAGGAGGACCAGCCAAACCTTTTACATACATATATTAGGCTAAAACTCTGCCCAAAATATTCGGGGACACACAAACATATCATAGATATATAAAAATAGTAATTATAGATATGAACAGACACAAATCTAAGTTGATAGTCATAAATTTCAAAAAATATTAAAAAGATGTCAAGCAATGAAGTTTAGAGAGAAAGAGAGTGTAAAAATAAAATATTTTAGAAATAATTAAGATAATAAAAGCTCAGCCTCTTTTTGATACAACTTAAATCTGTAAATATGGGACCCATGCATCGGAAAGACATTGGCAATGTCTGAATGCTTTGAATCATATTTTTTTCGTGCGTCTCACATCATATGTCTTGCAAAGATTAATTATTAGGTTAATCAGCAAAGCAAAGAATAAAAATAGAATATAAAAAATTGAAACCTTCAAAATAATCTCATCATGTTTTGCTATTCATAGACAAAAATCAAAAATAGTTAAGAAATAATAATGATACGAAATCATCCTCATAATTAGTTGGTAATTTTGTGCTAGCCTCTATTGTGAGGTTTCACAGCTGGATCTTGAACTGCTATCTATCACGTCAATTTCACTAACTGTGATTCCATATAAAACATCTACTATTGCATTACATTCTTAATTTCATTCATCTCATAATTCATTTTTTTAATTTCTTGCATGTCTTCCTTCAAATGATTAATCTGTTCATCCTTCACTTCTTTCATTTCCTACATTTCTTTCTTCAAATTAGTAATCTGCTCATCCTTCTTTTCTTTTATTTCATTCATTTTTTCCATCAAATGAGATATTTGCTCATCATTCTCTTTCATTTCGGTCTCCATAACTTTAAAACATTCATTTGTTTCCATTACTTATTGTTCGACATCATTATCCACCATTGCTATGATAGATGAACTAGAAGCATGACTACTACAATAAAATACTACTCCCTTTGATCCAATACTGTACACTCACTGCTTTTTATGACCTCTTAAGGTCTTCAAATAGATAAGATCAGAGTCAATTGGTTGAAGATGCATAGAACCTCAATTTGTTAAGAAGTAGCTATCACACATTCTTCCATGAGTTCCTGAGATAAAATAAAGAAAAATACTAATCTAAATATACATAAAATAAATTAAATATTTTGCATTCTAAACAACATTAACAATGTATTGTAGTATTATGAAATTCTATTAAAATACCAGATTCTTATAGTAATCATCTGAGACTTGTTGTCAACAAACTGACCATCCACTTTCTTCACATGCATCTTCTTGAATATCTCATAAAAATTAGGATCAGGACTCACTTCTTTAGCTTAGAATATGTGTTTATTAAGTCATAAAATAACAAATGATAAAAAATTTTAACAAAATTAATAAAACCATGCATAGATTTGATTTATTTGGACTATTAGGACAAAAACTAAATATATAAATGTTTAAGATTTTAAAATTGTACCAAATCTTGAGCATGCTCAATGCTCGACTTTGACCCTCTTGTGTGGTGAGACATTCATGTACCTAGTCCAGCTACCTCATTTCATTGATTTTTGCTATCAATCAATAATTTTCTCTTCACATCTGGCTTCTCCCAATACCTAAGCTACTCTGGCAAGTCATCCTTGGACATAAAATCAAGCATTTCTTTTATATTCTTCAATTTATGGACAAAATCAGAATACCATTCATCAGCTTAGCTCTCCCACAATGACTTTTTCCATCAAATTTGTGTGCCCATGTGCATTGATTCTATATATAAAAAAATCACAAAAGAATTTATATTAATAACAAGGACATAATTATTTACTACTTGAATAATAACCAACATAATAGTTAACTAATTAGATAATTAATTTTCTATGTTTTTATTTCATTATTTTTATTTGAAAGTCATTGAAATAAGACTCTTTTGTCGATTCAGAAACTTTCTTCCACATGAATGCTTTAGAATCAACCATTTTCTTGAAAAACTTTGTAATTATAGGAACACTCGTGAGATGGAATAAAACTATACAAATAAATAAATAACAATGAAAAAAAGCAAATAAAAAATAAATATTAAAAAACCACTAATAGGAACATCATGATTTTTTATTCAAGTGATATTTGCATATTTTTATTCCTCCCAACTTCAATCTCAATTACTAACTTAGTACAGAATCCAAACGAAGACAACCCATTTGATAATGTCGATGGTTTTGTAAATGGGGGAAATATCATTGTAAAATTTGGTGTAAAATATGGTCCGGATCAAAAGTGCATGTAGGAATGACAATTGGTGGTGGGCTTATATCTGATAAATGTGATAGTAAAGGTGTCAATGATGGTGATGGTGATGAAAATAAAGATAGTAATTGTGATGTTCAAGTCTAAATATGATAGGTATGAGATGGTATTGAATTTGCAACATGGTGTAAAATACTAGATGAATTTGGTCTATTACTCCATCCACTTCCACCACCACGGCCACGACCTTTATGATGAACACCCATACATTTTAGAATAAAACACACCAATAAATTTCAACAAAATATAGAAAGTCTTTAATAGTTTAATATTATAATACAATTATAATAGTTTAATTATATGCATCACTATCATCCTCCAATGGATCTTCTGACCTTTCGTCTATTTCGATGGAAGTTCC
This sequence comes from Sapria himalayana, assembly GCA_029783825.1. NCBI lineage: Eukaryota > Viridiplantae > Streptophyta > Magnoliopsida > Malpighiales > Rafflesiaceae > Sapria > Sapria himalayana. Next base: position 150,765 of record JAREIK010000453.1, read on the forward strand.
AACTCATCTTCAAATAGAAATCGTTCATCTTCAATTTCTATCAGGCCACCATTTGAGTCACATAAATATTCTAGATCTTCATCTACATGCACAGGCTCAATATTATTTATGTCATCCTTTTTGAATTTTAGTGCAATAGCTAAGTCTGCACTTCTTTCTTGAGATATTAGCACTTCAAAATTTGATCGAGCTTTTATTTTGAAAATCACTCACCAATTACTCTTATCACGAGATAAACTTGGATATGCATAATAATATACTTGAGTAGCTTTAACTACCATAATAAATGGCTCATATCGATTATATCTATGTTTGTGGTTAACGTCCACTAGCTTATAATCTGAATGAATCTTTGTACCCACATTTCATGTGGGATCAAACTATTCACACTTTAATAATACAATTCTATTATTTTCGAGTCCAGGATACTCCAACTCAATAACTTCTATTAGTTGACCATAATAATCATTCTCATCTACGTTATAACCCGAGCCTTTAAAGCATACATCACTTTTCATTATTATTTTAGAACCATTCCCAATTGTGTAAAATTTATATCCATTGACAAAATACCTTGGATTGGTTGTCACATATCTATATTGGCCTTTACTTAGATTCTAAATAAAAATATCTGAATATCTATTTGAAGGATCATTTTCTTGCAATCATTTTGTGTATACATACTCAAAATATGGTGCAACCTCCTCACAATTAAGTAAAATATAGCTCTGGGTTGCTTTGTACTCTTCATCTATCATACATCTTTGCTTTGTTCTTCCATATGCTCTTCCAAAGTGCTTGAAGATAGATAGTTTGTCCTCGGAATCATCTTCTGCTATCACATGACCTTCATCATTACGAGGCTATTTCTATTCTTTGTATCGACATGATCCTCAAAATAATAAGAACAAAATGATGATGCTTCTTCTACTAAATTTGCATTGCAAATTGAACCTTCAACTTTTGCATTCTTTCTAACATTCAATTTCAACTTACGATGATACCTACAACCATAATGTTAGGTTTCAATTATATTAAATTATAATATTACTTTATATATGAAATAATAAAACCCAACTAATTATATGTATTTACATCTCAATTGGATACATCCACCTATATTGCACTGGCCCTACTATCTTTGCTTCATATGCCAAATGGACCGGCAAATACTCTATTGAGTCAAAAGAGCTCGGTGGGAGTCTCCATTCAAGCTTACAAAGAATAAGTGGTATGTCATACTCCAGTCTCACCATGTCATCTATTTTGATTGTAGTTGCAGTTAGCTGTTTGAAAAACAAACTAAGATCTGTAAGGATCTTTCAAACACTTAGGGAAAATAATTCATGTATACAATTGGTATTAATCTTTACATAAATACATGATAGTCATGACTTTTCATTCCAAATAACATAAGATCCTTCATAACCATGAATCTACACATATTTGCCACATATCCATCAGAAAAATTCAAATATTTTACTCATTCACACAATATCTGTCTTGCCTTCTAATCAAGTGTCTAACATGCTTTAGAAAATGTTCTCGTTGCCTCGTTTAGTTTCAATTCAGGATGCTGACAGTAATCATTCAACTCTTGTCTTGATTTTAAATTGTCTTTTGTTTTTCCATCTACATTAAGGATGGTGTTGAAAATAATTTCAAACATATTTTTTTCAATATGCATTACATCCAATTTATGATGAATTAAGTTGGACTTCCAATAGGGCAAGTCCCAAAAAAATACTACGTTTCCTCTAGCCAAATATTTTGCATATTGGTCTATCATAATATCATCTCCTGAATGAGTTATTGGTGCAACTATCTATATAGTTTTAATTTTTTGAAATATAGTTCTATTTCCTTGGAATGAATGATTCGTAGGTAGAAAATTATGATGGTTATCAAACCAAGACTATTTACTACTAAATTTGAGGGTAAATGCATCAAACTTTTTCATGCAATATGAGCATGTGAATCATTCAATAGTACTCCAGCAAGACAACTTTGAATATGTAGAAATATCACTTACCGTCAACATAAGGGCCGCCTGCATAAAGAAATTTTGCTTCTCTGAAAAAACATATGTATTCATGCCAATATCCCACAAATGATTTAACTCTGCTATAAAAGGCTGTAAGAAAACATCTAGCATTTCTTTCGATTTTTTTGGCCCTGGAACCAAAATTAACAAAAATATATATTGGTCCTTCATACACAACCACGGAGACAAATTATAAGGTGTCACTATAACTAGCCATATTGGATACTATTGTCCAGATTGCTCAAATTGCTGAAATCCATCAGTGCTGAAACCAAGTCTCACATTTCAACTTTCAGCTACAAAATCTTGATGTAAATGATTGAAATACTTCCGAGAAAGTGAATCTGATGGATGACACATTACCCCTTCTTCACTCTCATGCTCAGAATGCCACTTCATATCATTTTCTATAGCATTTGATGCATATAGTCTCTGCAATCGAAGAATTAATGAAAATAATATTTTACTTAAATGTAAATTTTAATTTTTTTCGCATATATGCAACACGAGGTGCCTTCTTAAACCAAGGATGATCACAAAACTTATAGCTAATTAAATCACTATCCCACCCTAATATAACATACATCCATTAAAACAACAATCAATTTTTTCTACTGGTAGACTCATTCCTCGTAGTAACTTCTTAGTATTGTAAAAGTTGTTAGTGACCAAATTATTATCTGGAATAATCTCTTTCAATAGTTCTGTCACCTGATCAAATACTTTTTCAAATATATGATTTTCCATCTTAATGCTCATAAGTTGAGTCACAAGTAACAATTGGGAATGTGTTTTAAAACCAGGCCACAACTCATTATCTGTAGCTTTAAACATTTCATAAAATTTCTAATCTTCATGATTAGGTTGTTCATCCATGTAATCCATATTGAAGGTAGCACCAGCACCTTCCATGACCATTCTATGGTATGTATATGATGCTTCTTCACCACAAGAAAATGATTCAATACCCTCATTTCGATCAATGTTCAGACCATTGTACTTTCTACATGATAAATTAAAACAAAATAATTTTGTACAAAGCCATATTTAGCCAAATGGTATCTTATAGTGTTTAGATAATGAAAAGTGATATTCTGACAATTTTTATGATTACATGGACACTTACTTTTTTTCTCTATCCATCCATCTCGATTGACTACATGCAAATTAATGAAAGTTTCAAGCCCACTCAAAAAATCTTTATTCAAAATTCCATTCATAAACCTTTTATACATCCACTGACAATCTAAACTCATTTTGTCTTGTTTTATTTACAAATAATAATGCTCAATCATTATTTTGAATTAAACATTCAATTACTTCAAAATATACAAATAATTAAATAGAATTACTTATAGATGAATATTTAAAAATTAAATATCATGAATATCGAGATAATGCATTGCAAGAATCTACATGAATAGATAAAGTAATTTTTAGGATGGGAAAGATTAATAGATATCATGCTATTACTAGATAAAGAGGGCAAAATATTATAATGGACAAGAAAGGAAAGCAAAAAAAAAAGAAATTTAAACGTTGAAGGGGGAGAGGGAGAGAGAGTGAGAGAGAAAGAGAGAGTTAGAGGGAGTGAAAGAGAAAGAGAGTGAGTGAAAGAGAAAGGGGGAGAGTGAGAGAAAAATGGGGGAGTGAGAGAGAGAGGGAGAGAAATGGAGAGAAGGAGAGAAAAAGAAATAGAGGGAGAGAGAGCGAGAGGGAGGGAGAGAGAGAGAGGGCAAGCAAGAAAGAAGGAGAATGAGAAAGAAAATAGCAAGAGAGAGAGAGAGAGTGTGTGTGTGTGTGTGTGACACAGAAATAAAAAGAGAAAGAGAGTGACAAATAAAGAATGAGATAGGGAGAGAGAGACACACAAAGAATGCAATGTTAGAATGAGGAATTAAATAAAAGAATAAAACATTTTCTTCTATACAAAGCTATCAAATATTACATCTTTTGTTAAATATAAGTTCATATATGAGCATGAGGCCCAGGGGGTGAGATTAGGTAAGAGTATGACCCTCATTTCAATAGCATGCTATATCTTACCAATGGACACTCTCATTCTATGTGCTTACATATTAATGATATTATATCTTTTGGCATTTAATTTCAAGTTAGTACAAAAAATTAGAATTATCCCAATTATAATTATATTTTATTATACATATAGTATATATAGTTATAAATAGTTATATATAGTTAAACATATAGTTATATATAGACACACACACACACACACATGCATATATATATATATATATATTCATACAAGTAGTTATATGTAGTTATACATAAATGTATACAAAGTTATTAACAAATATATATATTTGCATATATGTATACATATATGTATACATAGTTAAAAATATAGTTATATATATTTATATAAAGTTTTATATAGTTATACAAATATGTATATATAGTTATACACATATAGTTAAACATAATGTTGTTTGTTGTTATACATGTAATTATAAATATAGTTACATGTGGTTATACATGTAGTCAAACATAGTAAAACTTATATTTATACATGTAGGTATATATATTTTTGTATATAATTATATGTATTTATAGATATAGTTATGTATATGTATAGATATAGTAAAATACATTTTTATATAATAATATATAAAAATGTATATTAAATATATGTTGAAAATTATATATTTAAATATAGTTATGTATTAAGTTTTTATAGTTATACATATAGTAAGTAATAATTATTTATTGTTTTATATTATTATAAATATAGTAACTGTAGTTATAAATAGTTATACATAGTCAAACATATTGTTTTATATATATATATTCATACAAGTAGTTATATGTAGTTATACATAAATGTATCAAAGTTATAAACAAATATATTGATTTAGATATATGTATACATATATGTATACATAGTTACAAATATAGTTATATTAATTATAGAGTTTTATATAGTTATACAAATATATATATATATATATAGTTATACACATATAGTTAAACATAATGTTGAATGTTGTTATACATGTAATTATAAATATAGTTACAATGTGGTTATACATATAGTTACATATATAGTTAAACATATATTTATACATGTAGGTATATATATTTTTACATATATTTATACATATAGTAATGTATATGTATAGATATATTAAAATACATTTCTATATATTAATATATAAAAATGTATATTAAATATATGTTGCAAATTATTTATTTAAATATCATTACGTATAAAGGTTTTATAGTTATGCATATAGTAAGATATAATTATTTATAGTTATATATTATTATACATATAGTATATTTAGTTATAAAAAGTTATATATAGTTAAACATATAATTATGTGTGTGTGTTTGTGTATTCATACAAGTAGTTATAAGTATTTATACATAAAAGTATACAAAGTTAAAAACAAATATATAGATTTACATATATGTATACATAGTTACAATTATAGTTATTTTTAATTATATAGTGTTTTATATAGTTATACAAATATTTATATATAGTTATACACATATAGCTAAACATAATGTTGTAGGTTGTTATACATATAATTATAAATATAGTTACATGTGGTTATATATATAGTTACACATATAGTTAAACTTATATTTATACACCTCGATAAATATATTTTTTCATATAATTTTATATATTTATACATATAGTTATGTTTTGGTATATATATAGTAAAATACTTTTGTATTTATTAATATATAAAAATGTATATTAAATATATATTCTTTATTATATATTTAAATATAGTTACTTATATAGTTTTTATAGTTATACATATAGTAAGATACAATTATTTATAGTTATATATTATTATATAAATAGTATATTTTGTTAGAAATATAGTTATATTTAAATTATACATATAGCTATAAATTATAATATAGTTAAAAATAGTTATATATAGTTATAAAATTAGTTTACATAGTTACAAATATAATTAAATATAGTTATAAAGAAATTTATATAGTTATACAAATATTTATAAATAATTATACATATATAGTTAAACATATAGTTTTTTGATATATTCGTGTCAAGAGAGAGAGGCAAATGGTCCTAGTTAGATACTTAGAGTTGTCTGTGGACAACATGACAATTTTATAAGTATTATAATTCTGTAAATGTTTTATTTTTTGATTATCAAAAAATGTATTAAACAATAAATATATATAAAACATAAATACTCATATTTTTTTTTACTTAATAACTTATTTTCAACAAGTTATTATGCGTGTAGCATAGCACACATTTAAAACAGACCTCTTGCAATTTTAATTATCAAATTAATTAAACAATAAATATATAAATAATTTCAAAAAATAGATGTAGAGCTTACCAACTAGAAAAAAAAAATCTTGGCGACAAAATTTATAAACTTCCTATTGCAAGGCACACATGAAAAGATTATTGGTCTTTAAGCCACTCTCCTTAAAATTATAACTACTCTTTATGTTAAAAAATATATAAATATATATATTTTAAGGTTATAAATTTTTAAGAATACATATTAATTTTTATAAAGATAATATGAAATAATTTTAAAGGCATAAAATTGTATATTTTTTGATATCATATATAATTTTTAAAATTCTAAAAATTACTTAAAGTGAGAGATAATCATAAAATATTATATTTATTATTTTAATAAAGAGTGAATATTAAAAGCTAATAGTAAAAATATTACTCAATTATTTAATTCTTATAAAGTTTAGTAAGGGCAAACATCTATGTATTTATTTTTAAATATCAATTTATTTTCTTTTAAAAATTAATAAAAAAATTTAAATTTTTATTATAATTAAAGATTTTCAAAATTTGTAGTAATTATTTTTTTAAAATTTTTCTATAATCATAAAATTTCTTTTATACTTATAATAATATTAATATTTACTAGTTTATTCGTTAATTCAGATATTTTTGTAAATATATTCTATTTAATCATACAATGAATTATTTTATCCTTTATATTTGTAAAAATTTTAATGTATGTTCATCTATTTTTTAAAATAACTTAAAAATTATTATAAATATAGAATTATTTATTTTATGTTACATTAATACAAAATTTTAAGTTTCTTAATTAAAAATTTTAGAAAAATTTTTTGTATACTTTTTTTTTAAAATTTTATAATCATAAAAATAGTTATTTTATTCCTTATTAAGATAAAGTATCTTTTGTATTTTTATAATTTTATAAATTATTTATTTATAATATCCTATTTTTATAATTTTATAAGAAGAATGTGTCTTTCAAGAATCGCTCTTCATTTGTCATACATGTTTTCATTACTCTTCCAGGGTGCTTGAAGATAGATAATTTGTCCATAGAATCATCTTCTACCATCACATGACCTTCATCATTCCGAGGCACATTTCTATTATTTGTATTGACATTATCCACAAAATAATAAGAACAAAATGATGATGCTTCTTCTACTAAATATACATTGCAAATTGAACCTTCAACTTTTGTCTTGTTTCTAACATTCAATTCCAACTTACGAAGATACCTACAACCACAAATTTTAGGTTTCAATTTTATTAAATTATAATATTAGTTTATGTATGAAATAATAAAACACAGCAAATTATATGTATTTACCTCTCAAAAGGATACATCCACCTATATTGCACTGGCCTTGCTATCCTTGCATCATATGCCAATTGGACCGGCAAATGCTCTATTTAGTCAAAAAAACTCTGTGGGAATATCCGTTCAAGCTTACAAATAATAAGTGGAATGTCATTCTCCAGCCTCACCATGTCATCTATTTTGATTGTGGCTGCAGTTAGCTGTTTGAAAAATAACATAAGTTATGTAAGGACCTTTTAAACACTTAGGGAAAGTAATTCATGTAATGCAATTAGTATTTATCTCTGCATAAATACATGACAGTCATGACTTTTCATTCCTAATAACTTAAGATTCTTCATATCCACGTATCTACCTATATTTGACACATATCCATCAAGGAATTTCAAATTTTTAACCCATTCACATAATATATGTCTTGCCTCTTATCAAGTGTGTAGCAAGCTTTAGGGAATATACTTGTTGTCTCATTCAGTTTCAATTCAGGACACCAACAAGTAATCATTCAGCTCTTGTCTTGATTTTAAAGTGTCTTTTGTTTTTTCGTATACATTAAGGATAGTCTTTAAAACATTGTCAAACATATTTTTTTTCAATATGCATTACATCTAAGTTATGCCGAATTAAATTGGACTTCTAATAGGGTAAGTCCCAAACTATACTACGTTTCCTCCAGCCAAATATTTTTCCTATTGGTCTATTACTCTCAGTAGCATCATTTTCAGCTACCTTCTTCAAACCCAAACTTGGAATCTCTGTCATAATATCATCTCCTAAACGAACTACTGGTGCAATTGTCATCACAATTTTATTTTTTTCGAAATGCAATTCTATTTCTTTGAAATCGATGATTTGTAGGTAGAAACTTACGATAGTTATCAAACCATGACTGTTTACCACTAAATTTGAGGTAAATGCATCAGAATTTGTCATGTAATATTGGCATGCGAATCATCCTACAGTACTCCAGCTAGACAACATTGAATATGTGGGAAAGTCACTTACCGTCCACTTACGGGCCACTCGCATAATGAAATTTTACTTCTTTGAGATATCATATGTATTCATGCCAATATCTCACAAATGATTTAACTTTGCAATAAGAAGCGGTAAAAAATCATCCAGCATGTCTTTTGAATTTTTTGTCCCTGGAACTAATATTGACAAATATATATATTTCTCCTTCATACAGAACCACAGAGGCAAGTTATAAGGATTCACTATCACTTGCCATGTTGAATACTATTTTTGAGATTGCCCAAATTGCTGAAATCCATCTATGTAGAGACCCAATCTCACATTTTGACTTTCAGCTGCAAAATCTTTATGTATATAATTAAAATGCTTCCAATCAAATGAATTTAATGGATGACGCATTACCCATTCTTCAATCTCATGCTCAGAAGTCACCTCATAACATGTTCTGTAATATTTGATGCATATAGTCTCTATAATCGAGGAATTAATGGAAAATAATAAATCTTTTTAAATTCAACTTTCAATTTTTGTCACATATCTACAGCACAAGGTGCCTTCTTTAATCAAGTATGATCACAAAACTTACAGCAATCAATTTTTTCCACTTGTAGACCCATTCCTTGTAGTAACTTTTTAGTGTTGTAAAGTTGGTAGTGATCAAATTATTATCTAGAATAATCTCTTTCATTAGTTTTGTCACCTGATCAAATAATTTTTTAGACATATGATTTTCTGACTTAATGCTCATAAGTTGAGCCACGAGTGATAATTACGAATGTATTTTACAACTAGGTCACAACTCTTTATCTGCTTTAAGCTTTTCAAAAAATTTATAAGATTTAGGATTAGGTGGTTCATCCATGTAATCCATATTGAATTTAGGACTAGTTGCTTTCGTGATCATTCTATGGTATGTGTTTGATGAATCTTCACTACAAAAAATGATTTAGAACCCTCATTTTGGTCAATGTTCAGAGCCATTGTGTTTTTCCCATGATAAACAAACAAAATAATTTGACACAAAGCCATATTTTGTCAAATGGTATATTATAATATTTGCCTCACGAAAAGAGATATTTTTACACTTGCAATGATTACATGGATACTTAATTTTTTATCCATCCATCCATCTCAATTGACTACATGCAAATTTAATGAAAGTTTCAAGCCCACTCTAAAAATCCTTATTCAAAATTCCATTCATAAACCATCAGTACATCCACTAATGATCTAGACTCATTTTTCCTAGTTTTATTTACAAAAAAATAAAGATTAAGCATTATTTTGATTTAAACATTCTATTACTTCAAAATATACTAATAATTAAATAAATTTACTTACAGATGAATATTTAAAAATTAAATATCATGAATATCGAGGCAATGCGTTTGTAAAATCTACATGAATAGATAAAGCAATTTTTAGCATGATAAAGATTACTAGATATCATGGTAATACAAGATAAAGGGAGCAAAATATGATAATGCACAAGAAAGGAAAGTAAAAAAGATTGACATTTAAAGTTTGAAGGGGGAGAGGGAGAGAGAGAGTGAGAGAGAGAGAGAGAGAGAAGGTGGGGGGAGAGAGAGAGAGAGAGAGAAGGTGGGGGGAGAGAGAGAGGTGCAGAGAAATGGATAGATGAGGAGAGAGAGAGAGAAAGGGGAGATGAAGAGAGAAAGAAAGGGGGAGAGAGGGGGAAAAAGAAATGGCAAAAGGGTGAGAGAGGGAGAGGGAGAGAGAGAGGGAGGGAGAGAGAGGGAGAGAGAGAGAACAAGCAAGAAAAGAGAGTGAGAAACAAAATAACAATAGAGAGTGTGTGTGACACATAAAGAAAAAGAGGAAGAGAGTGACATAGAAAGAATTAGAGAGGGAGAGAGAGACACAAAGAGAATGCAATGTTAGAATGAGGAATTACATAAAAGAAAAAAAAATTCTTGTGCAAACCTATCAAATATTATATCTTCTATCATACATATGTTCATATATGAGCCTGAGGCCCTAGAGATGGGATTAGTTAATAGTACGACCCTTATTTGTATTATACCATATATGAGCCCTACAAACAGACACTCTCATGCAATGTGCTTACATATTGTTGATATTTTATTTTTTGTCGTTTAATTTCAAGTTAGTGCAAAAAATTAGTATTATCCCATATATAATTATATGTTAGTATACATATAGTACATGTAGTTATAAATAGTTACATATAGTTAAACAAATAGTTATATATAGATATATGCATACTAATAGTTATAAGTAGATATACATAAATGTATACAAAGTTATAAATAATTATGTAGATTTACATCTATGTATACATAATTAAAATAAAAGTTATATTTATATATATAATGTTTTTTATAGTTATACTAATATTTATATATAGTTATACACATAAAGTTAAACATTATGTTGTATGTTGTTATACATATAATTATAAATATAGTTACATGTGGTTATACATATAGCTACACATATAGTTAAACTTATATTTATGCATGTATGTATATATATATTATCATATAATTTCATACATTTATACATATAGTTATGTATAGTTACGGATATACTAAAATACATTTTTATATAAATATATAAAAATGTATATTAAATATACTTTGTTAATTATATATTTAAATATAGTTATGTATACAGTTTTTATAGTTATACATATAGTAACATAAAATTATTTATAGTTAAATGTTATTATACATATAATATATATAGTTATAAAGAATTATATATCATTAAACATTTAGTCATATATATAAATAGTTATATTTGATTATATACAGTGTCATATAGTTATACAAATATTTATATATAGTTATACAAATATTTATATATAATTATACACATATAGTTAAACATAATGTTGTATGTTATTATACATGTAATTATAAATATAATTACAAGTGGTTATACATATAGCTATACATATAGTTATACTTATATTTATCATGTAGGTATATATATATTTTTTTATAATTTTATATATGTATACATATAGATATCTATAGGTATATATATGGTAAAATACATTTTTATATACTAATATATAAAAATGTATATTAAATATATGTTGTTAATTATATTTTTAAATATAGTTATGTATAATATTTTATAGTTATATATTTAGTCAAAGACAATTATTTATAGTTATATGTTCTTATACATTTGGGATCCAAAGGCAAAAAGACACAACAGAAAACAAACAAGTTTGGCTTACAACAGATCAGAACAAAGTAAATGCAGTCCTATATTTTAGGAGTGCAATAAATAAATATAAATACAATTTGAATCCCCTAGAAATATATGATTTCATCCACATAACAGAACAAAACTCAAGCAAAATAAACAAAGATTAGATCCACATCCAGATATGTCAACAGAGTTTGTCTCATCCTGCTATTATTGTTTATGACTTGCTGGCAATGTAATTGGAAAGCTAATCAAGACCCTCGTAGAGGCCCTCGCCAGAGGTAGGACAGGTGCTCTGAATGTGCCAATGGCATTGGTGAAAAGAGTGAAGTCCTAATTTGTCAGAAATTTCAGCTGCTTTCAAGCATTGGGAAGATCTTGCTTATTGGCAAACACCATCAAAACTGCATCTCGAAGCTTTTCCTCATTTAGCATCCTATGCATCTCATCTTTGGCTTCAACAACATGATCTATGTCATTGCTCTCCACCATAAATATGAGACCTTGGGTATTTTAGAAGTAATCCCTCTAGAAATGGGGAATCTTGTCTTGACCACCAACATTCCACCTAGTGAAATTGATAATTTTGTATTCAATAGTCTCTACATTGAAGACAATAGTAGAAATTGTGGTGACAATTTCACCAAGCTTCAACTTATATTGAATGGTTGTCTTACCACCAGTATTAAAGCCTAGCATCAAAATCCTCATCTCTTTTATGACAATTAGCTGCTGAACAGCTTTGTGAACGTTAACCCCATTTCTTCCACTAAATCTCAATCCCTTTGTCGTATGGTAGTAAATAGATCTGATGAGAGAAAGAAACAGAATCAATAAGCCTCAAGAGATGGTCACCAGAGAGGGAGGTCAACCTCTATATGTTCTTATACCTATAGTATATAAAATTAAAAATAGAGTTATATATAGTTAAACATATAATTATATATAGATATATTCATACAAGTAGTTATAAGTAGTTATACATAAATATATACAAAGTTATAAATAAATATATAGATTTAATTATATGAATACATATATGTATACATAGATACAAATATAGTTATATTTAATTATATAGAGTTTTAGATAGTTATAAAAATATTTATATATAGTTATACACATATTATTATAAATATGTATGTAGTTAAAGATATAGTTATATATAACATTTTTATAGTTATACATTTAGTAAAATATAATTATATATAGTTATATATTATTATACATATGATATATTTTGTGAAAAATATAAGTATATAGAATTACTTATATAATTATGAAATATTATATAATTAAAAAAATAGTTATATATAGGTATTAATATAGTTATAAAAATTGTTTACATAGTTATAAATATAGTTAAATATAAATCATGAAGAGTTTTATATAGTTATACAAATATTTATAAATAGTTATCATATACTATGATAACAACACACACTTAAATGCCCAATTAAATTTGCCACTATAGAGAAAGAACTTGTATTACCAATCTTTTCTTTTGGCAAATTAATTTCATATTTAGTGGGAACCAAAGTCATAGTAAATACAAAATATTCTATAATCAAATATCTCATAGAAAAGAAAGATGTTAGGCCTATATTCATTTGATGGATTTTACTATTAATATAATTTAAACTAGAGATATTAGATAAGAAATGTATAATCAAAATTGAAAATAACTTATCAAAACTAGAAAAAAAAAGATAGAATGGTTATTGAAGAAGATATTAGATAGATTTTTTTATTTGTACAAATTATAGTATTGAATGAAAATGTAACTCCATGATATGTTGTATTGAATAAACCTTATCATTACAAGTAGTATTCTGATCAAATTTTGAGGCAAAGTGTTGTAGATGGGAGATTAGTAGTATCTTTGAATAATGTCACTTTTTGCTCTTGCTCTCATCAATTTGTGGAACATGTTAATATTTATGTGCTCAAGTATTTTTCTTCTCAAAATTAATGTTGATATTTACATATATATGCATAAATATATATGTTCATTTACACTGTCCTACACACACACACATTTATACATCCATATACATTACTATACATTATATATCAGCTTACACATTTTTATACCTTTGTATATATTCACACATGTATCTACATTTTCAAAGTAGTGTGTATATACTTGTATGCATGCATATACTATTGTACACCCACACAAACACACACATATACATATATACGTAATGTATTTTTAAAGTTACACATGAAAGTATTATATGTTTGTGTGTGTGTGTGTGTAAATGTATTTAAATTTTTTTGATTTTGAAAATTTAATTAAAATAAAATATTATATATTGGATACAATTTATAAATATTGTAAATTCTTTATATTTAAAATAAATATTTGTGTGTGTATGTGTGTATGCATGTGTGTATGTGTGTATGTGTGTAGCATATTAATGCGTAAAAAGAAATTATGAATTGAATATATGAGCTTCTATTTTATTCAAATAGTTATTTTTTTAATATTTATATTAAAATAACTATCATTATACTTTTATAAATAAATGAAGTTAGCATATTTGTAAATTATTTAGTTTTTACAATTATGTTAAAAATGAAAATATAGTTCATAAATATATAATATTGATTTTGATAATCTATATAATTTTTTTATTAAAATATTAATGTCTATGATAAATTTCTACCTAGTATTTATTGTTATTAATAAATTTTTAGAAACTTTAAAATTCAAACAAATATAATGTAGTGCATATAAATACATGCCTTTAATGTTTTGTAAAAAATCAATTATATCTTTAATTATGTTAAACAAAATAGATTACCATATAGCTACATGAGTAAATTTTTCTAAAAGTAATTATTTTTTTTTAATTTATTAAAAATATATAAATGACCATATAATATATGAATTTGTTTTTATAAATAATTAATTTAATTTTTTTTTAAAATTTAATACATTTCAAATGTTTTTTTTGTAATTAATAGATACATTTCAAACATTGTTTATTTATAATAAATATAACATATTGCATATTATGAGGTGCAATTTTTATTTTGTAATTAAATTTTAATTTTAAATTTTTATCTTTGTAAATTGAAACTGCATCACATATATATTATAAAATTTTTTTATAATATTTATTACACAAACATATTGTTATTTGTTTTGAAATTTATAAACATGAATTTTAACACAGAATATTTTATTAAAAATCATATTTATTTAAATGATTTTAAGTGAAACAAAAATACAAACCCTAAACATATTAAATCATAATGATTTATACAAACATTTAAAAATACAATATAAATACATTTAAGGTTGAAAAAAATTAAATTTAAGTTTTTAAAATATATGGGAAAATAATAAAGATGTATACAATATCCAAAAAACTTGTAAGAATGATATGAATGGATATTAAGTTTCGGAAGCATCTAGTTATACATATTGTAGATGTAGTTATATATAGTTTTTTATGTAATTATATATATTTAAACATATGGCTATGTATAGGTATTGATGTAGATAAATACAATTATATATATTAATATGTTGATATACATATTGTTAAATATATTTATATTTAGTTTTATATATACATACATATATATATATATGTATGTATATGTATATGTATATTAAATATATGTTCTTATATTTATATATAGTTATGTTTATGTATACTATTTTTATAGTTATAGATATAGTAAATACACTTATATAAGAAATTTGAATTATAACACATGCATATTGATATATAGTTATGTTTAAATACACTTATATAAAATACACTTATGTTTATGTATACTGTTTATGTATACTATTTATATATAGTTATATATATTAATGTAAATATCAAGTCGGCATACCTTATACTGTTTATGTATACTGTTTACATATAGTTATTTTAATGTAGATAAATACTTTTATATATAGTAATATGCTGATATACATATTCTTAAATACATTTACATATAGTTATATATCTATATATATGTATATATATATATATGTGTGTGTGTGTATATATATGTATGTATGTATATTAAATATATGTTGTTATATTTATTTATAGTTATGTTTATGCATATTATTTTTATAGATATAGATATAGTAAAATACACATATAAAAAATTTGAATTATATCACACATGCATATTGATGTATAGTGATGTTTAATTCACTTATATAAAATACACTTATGTTTATGTATACCGTTTATGCATACTATTTATATATAGTTATGTACATTGATGTAAATATCAAGTCGGCATACCTACTGTGCACCATTAACATCCACACAATGAGAATGTATTAAATAACAAATACATGAAGTATGTATACGAATAAGTTTATATAAGCAATCCAAGCATACCATGGTGATTAGTGAAGAAGAATTTTGGAATAATAAAATAACAGAATCAAAACGCATACTCTTGCATTAAGATAATCAATTAAAAATTAGGGTAGTAAATGTATCTCAAATCAATAAGAAATCTTGCTTATATTACTCTTCGATTAGGTTTTGATGTGTCAGCGTCGAGAGATAGAGGTAGACTATGGAGGACTTAGGTGCTTCACTAGTTAGAGTTATCACTCCCATCTCGACAACAAGTGATTATATATATTACCAAAATATTTAAATTTTTAATTATAAAAACATTAAATAAACAATATATATATATAATACAAAAAGACTAATTTGTTTTATTTATTATCAAAATTTTTTCAACAAAATTCATATGCGTGTAGCAAGGTACACATGAAAAACAAACACCTTTCAATTTTTTATTATAAAATTAATTAAACAATAAATATATAAACAATTTAAAAAATTATATGTTTAGCCTTATAAAAAAAATATCAAAAAGCTACAAAATTTACAAACATTATATAATTAGACATACATGAAAAGATGATTTGTCTTATAGCTACTCTCCTAAAAGTTATAAAATACTATTAATGTTAAAAAATATATAAATATAGATATTATATGGTTATAAATTTTTAATAATTCATATTAATTTTTAAGAAGATAATATGAAATAATTTTAAAGGCATAAAATTTCATATTATTTGATATCATTAATAATTTTTAAAATTCAAAAAATTACTTAAAGTGAGAAGAAAATTAAAAAAAGTTATATTTATTATTTTAATAAAGATTGAATGTTAAAAGCTAATAGTAAAAATATTACTAAATTATTTAATTCTTATGAATTTTAGTAGGGGCAAATATCTGTGATTTTATTTTTAAATAGTAATTTACTTTCTTATGAATTTAATGAAAAAAAAAATTATTTTTTATTATATTTCAAGATTTTTAAATTTTGTATTAATTATTTTTTTAAAAGTTTCCTATAATCATAATTTTTTTTATAATTATAATAATATTAATATTTACTAGTTTATTCATCAATATAGATATTTTTGAAAATATTTTCTATATAATCATACAATGAATTATTTTATATTTATATTAAAAGAAATTTTATAGTATGTTTATTTAATTTTTAAAATATCATAAAAATTATTATACTTATAGTATTAATTATTTAATGTTACTTTAATACAACATTTTATGTTTCTTAATTAAAAATTTTAGAAAATACTTTGTATAATTTTTTTAAAAATTTATACATCATCAAAATAGATATTTTAGTCCATTAACATACATTTTAGTTTAATTCAGATATTTTTACTTCAATTCAGATATTTTAGTCCTTATTAATATAATTTTTTTTTTATATTTTAAATTATTTATTTATAATATCCATTTTTTTAATTTTACAAGGAGAATGTACCCCTCAAGGATTGCTCATCTATAGACAATTAACATACATTAAATAAACAAAATTAAATAAAATATTAAAACTAATAATACATTTTAAAAAAAATTAAATAATTAAAGATTGGCTCGAGAAATTTCATCGATAAAACCATCGCGATATTCCAGATGTAATTAACAAGTAAAATTGTATCGTTAAATCCATCGCTATATTCCAGATGTAATTAGCTTGGGAAATTACGTCGCTAAAATCTATCGCTAAAATCCATCACTAAAATCCATCATTATAATCCAAATGTAATTAGCTAGTGAAATTCTATCACTGAATCTGTTGCTATTTTCTAGATTTTATTTGCTAGGGAAATTGTGTCGCTATATCTGACGCTATAATTGGGATTTTATTATCTAGGGAAATTCCATCGGTAAAAATAGCACAATATTCGATGTTATTTTAGCTAGAGAAATCCATCACTAAATTTGTCATATATTCCAGATTTTATTAGCTGGGGAAATTCTGTCGCTAAATATGTTGTTATATTCCATATTTTATTAGCTAGGGAAATTCCGTTGCTAAATTCATAGCTAAAATCTTCACTTTTCTTGAGCGAAATTTATGAAAATATTTCATCGCTAATCTGTTGCAAATTTTTATTTCTTTGAAAAATCATAAATCTCTTGTTATTCCCTAGCTAATCCCTCACAATTTAGCAAAGGATTGATCCCTGGCTAAAATTCCCTAGATAGATGAATATTTTTTTGTAGTGTATAGATAGATAAAGAATTAGACGGATAGATTATATATATATATATATATATGTGTGTGTGTGTGTGTGTGTGTAGACTAATTGATAGAAACATAGATATAACGATTGATATACTAATAGATAACAGAAAGATAGACAAATATATAGACACATAGATAGAAAAATAGATATATAGATAGTTAGACAGATAGATAGACAGATAGATAAACATAAATATTGATAGATAAATAGTTAAAAAGACAGATAAATAGTTAAAGAGACAGATAAATAAATATAAAGATTACTAGGTAGACAAGCATATAGAAAAACTAGAAGATAGATAGATAGGCATAAAGATAGACAGACATATAGAAAGATAAAAGTAAGATACATAGATAGATATATAAAATGATAGATAGATTGACAAATAGATAGACATATAGATAAATGAATTGATAGAAAGATTTATTTACAAATTGAAAGATAGATTAATAGGCAAAATTACAGTCTGATTAATTGATTGATTGATAGACAGATAGACAAATAGATAGATATATAGACAAATAGATCAATAAATCAATAAATTATTTGATAGATCGATTAGCAAAAATAGATAAACTAATACATAGACAAACAAATAGATAGATAGATAGATAAATAGATCGACAAATAGATAGATAGATAGATAGATAGATAAAAAGATATATAGATAGATAGATAGATATATAGATATATAGATAGATACATAGAAAAAAGATATACATATGGATAGATTCATAGATAGATAGATAGATAGATATACAGATAGACAGACAGATAGATATACAGATAGATGGACAGATAGATTTACAGATAGATAGACAGAAAGATAGATAAATAGATAGATAGATAATTAGAAAGATTGATAGATCAACAAATATATAGACAAATAGATAGACAGATAGAAAAATTGATAGATGGACAAATAGATGTATATAAAAGACTCATAGATAGATAAAAAGACAAATAAACATATAAATAGACAAAAAAAAAAAGATAAATAGATAGATAGATAGACAAATATATAGATTGATTGATAGATTGATAGATAGAGAAATAGAAAGTTAGATATATAGCCAGCTAGAAAGATAGATGGATAGACAGATTAATAGAAAGATTGATAAAAAGATTAATAGACAGATTGATAGAGAGATTGATAGATACAGAGATAGAGAGATAGATTGAAAAAAAGATAGATGGATAGAATGATAGATAGATAGAATGATAGATAGATATATAGAAATACATATAGATAGATAGATAGATAGACAGATAGATAGACATATAGATAGAAAGATATATAGACAAATAGATAGATAAAAATAATTAAAAATAAAAAGATAGATAAGATAGATAGATAGACAGATAAAAAATTATATAGAGAGACAGATAGATACACAGATAGATAGATAGATAGATGATTGATTGATAAATATATAAATAGATAGAAAGATAGATAAATAGATAGACAGATTAAGAGATAGATTGATAGATAGACAGATAAAAAGATAGATAGATAGATTGATATATATAGATAGCAAGATAAATAGATAGATAAATAAAATAATGCCACATAGATATATAGGAAGATAGCTAAATAGAAAAATAGATAAATAAATAGATAGACATATAGTCAAAAACATAGAGGGAGAGATAGTTTGGCAAATAGCTAGATTGATTGATTAATAAAAATATAGACAAATAGATAGAAAGAAATAAATATAGATAGATAGATTGATTGATTGATTAATAGCTAGGAAGATTGATAGAAAATTTATAGAAAGATAGATAGACAATATGATAGATAGATTGATAAACAAATTAAAAAATAAATTGAGAGACTGAATGATAAATAGATTGATAGGCACATTGATAGACAAAATGATAGATAGATCGACAAATATATAGATAGATAGATTCATAGATAGATAGAAAGATAGATATAAAAGAATATAGATAGACACATGGAAATACAAATAGAGAGATAAATAGATACACATATAGATAGACATTTTTACAAATAGATTGATAGATAGACAGATAGATAGTTAGATAAATAGATAGATAGAAAGAAAGATAGATAAATAGATAGATAGAATGACAAATAGATAGACCGATAGATTGATAGAAATATTGACAGATAGAAAAAAATAATGAAAAATAGATATACAGAAAAATAGACAGATAGTTATATAGATAGATAGATAGATAGACAAAAAGATAAAGAGAGAGAGAGATAGATAGCTATATAGATAGATTAATAAAAAGATAGAAAGACATATAGTATGAAAGATATGCAAATAAATAGATAGATTGATAGATAGATAGGCAGATAGATTAATAGGCATATAGATATAAAAATAGATAGACATATACATAGACAAAAAGATCGACAGACAGACATACAGATAGATAGACATATAGATAGATAGATATATAGACAATAAGATATACATAAAGATAAATATATACACAGATAGATAGAAAGATAGATATATTTTTAGACAATTATATAGATAGATAGATAGACAAGTAGATATATAGATAATTAGATAGATGAATATCTAGACAAATAAATAGATAGATATGAAGAAACTTTGATAGATGGATAGATTGTTTGATAGAAAGGTAGCTATAAAGATAAATAGACACATAGATAGATAAAAAGTTAGTAGATAGTTAAGATAGATAGATTGAAAAATAGATAGACATAATTAAAGATAGATAGATAGATAATTTGATAGATTTAAATATAGATAGATTATTAGATAGATGCATAGGTAGATAGATAGATAGATTAATAGAAAGTCAAATAGATTGACTGATATATATATATATATACAGATAGGTAGATAAATAGATAAATATATAGATAGACATATAGATATACTAAAAGATAAAAATATAGATAGACAGATAGTTAGTTAGATAGCTAGACAGATGGATAGACAGACAGATAAATAGAAAGATAGACAAAAAGATAGATATATAAATTGATTGAATGATATAAAAGTATATAGATAGATTGATAGATAGATAGATATAGAGATAGATAGTTAGAAAGATAGACAAAGTGATAAATATATTGATAGACAGACTGACTGACAGATAGAGAGATAGATAGATAGACAAATAGATAGGCAGATAGATAAATAGATGTATAATTAGATATATAGATAGATAGCAAGATTAATAGATAATGAGATAGAAATTTAGACTACCAGACATATAGACAAATAGAAATACTAATAGCTAGAAAAACATATAGATAAATAGACAAATAGACAAAAAGATAGATAGACTGCTAGTAAAATAGAAAGAAAGATAGATAGACTGCTAGTAAAATAGAAAGAAAGATAGATAGATAGACTGCTAGTAAAATAGAAAGAAAGAAAGATAGATAGATAGATAGATAGTTCAATAGACAGATAGATAGACAGATAGATTAATAGACAGATTGATTGATTGATTGTTAGAAAGAATATAAACATAGTAAATGATAAATTGATAAAAAAAATTGATAAACAAATTGATAAATAGATTATTAGATAGATAGATAGAAAAATAGATATATTGACAGATAGATAAAAAGTTAAATCGATAGATTATTAGATAGATAAATTGATAGACAAAAAGATCAGATAGATAGAAACATTGATAGATAGAAAGATAAATGAATAGAAAATTAGATAGACATATAGATAGATAGATTTAGAAAAAGAAAGATAGATAGAAATATAGACATATAGATTGATAAAAAGAAATAAATATAGATTGATAGATAAATAATTAGGTAGACACATCGATATAAGTTAGATCGACATATACACAGACATATAAATAGACATATAGATACATAGAGAGATAGATCATTAGTTATCTATTTGTGTATCTGCCTATCTTTATATCTATCTATCTGTCTGTTAGTGTCTCTATTTATCTGTGTCTATTAGTCTAACTATCTATCTTTCTATATTTCAATTTATTTATGTATCTATCTATTTATCTTTCTAGTTATCTTTCTGTCAATCTACATCTCTATCTATCTATCTGTCTATCAATCTATCTATATATATTTATGTCTATCTAACTGTCTACCTATCTATCTATCTTTATTTCTTTCTAACTATCTATCTTTATATCTATCTGTCTGTCTATCTATCTATTTATCTATATATTTATATCTATTTATCTATCCATCCATCCATCTATCTATTTGTATATCTATCTATCTATTTATATGTCTATCTTTTTATCTTTCTATGTGTCTATCTATCTATTTATATATTATTCTATCTAATTTTCTATGTATTTGTCTATCTATTTGTATATCTAACTTCTATCAACTCTCTATCTAAATATCTATCTATCTACATATCTATCTATCTGTTTCTTTATCTTTCTATCTGTCTATATATCTATATATTTTTTTATCTATCTATCTTTTTATCTCTATGTGTATCTATTTATCTATCTATCTACCTGTCTATCTATTTCGCTATCAATCTATCTCTCTATCTGTTTATTATCTGTCTATATTTCTATCTATTTATATGTCTATCTATTTGTTTATATATCTTTTTGTCTATCTATCTATCTATCTATTTATCTATCTATCTATAAGTATATCTCCCTATCTATCTATGTATCTATCTGTCTATCTAATTGTCTATCTATATGTCTATCTATCTACCTATCAATTTGTCTTTTTATATGTCGATCTATCTATCTATTAATCTATCAATATGTCTATCTATATAATTATATGTCTATCTATATGGCTATAAATCTTTAATTCTATATGTTTATATATCTATCTATTAATTTATCTATCTGTCTATCTATCTCATTATCTAAATGGCGATCTATATGTCTATCTATCTATTTATCTATCTATTTATCAATCTATATGTTTATATATCTATTTATCTATATCTCTATCTATTTCTATGTGTATCTATCTTTCTATCTTTTTATTTATATAACTCTCTATATATTTATCTATCTATATGTCTAATAATTTGGCAATCTATATGACATTCTACCAGTCTATCTTTCTATCTATTTATCTGTCTACCTATTTGTATATATATCTTTCTATCTACTTTCCTATAATTATGTCTATCTATCTATCTATCTATTTGTATATCTATCCTTATATATAATTATCTATCTATCTATTTATATATCTATCTATCTTTCTATATATCTGTATATCTATTTGTTTATTCTCTATCTATCTGTATGTTTATATATTAGCCTATCTATCTATCTATATATCTATCTATCTATTTATATGTTGATCTATCTGTCTATTTATCTGTCTATTTATCTATCTAACTTTTGATCTATCTATCGATATGTCTGCCTATCTTTCTATCTATCTATATGGCTATCTATCTATCTATCTATATATCTATTTGTATAAATTTTTTTTAATTCTATCTGTGTATCTATTTTCTATCTATGTATATATGTGTTTATCAATCTCTCAATCAATCCATGAATCTATCAATGAATCTATCTGTTTATCTATCTATATATTTATCTCTTTATTTATATATCTATCTATCTATCTATTTATCTTTTTGTCTATATATCTATTTTTATCTCTATCTTTTTGTCTATCTGTCTGGGTAACTATCTATTTGTTTGTCTATCTATTTGTTTGTCTATCTATCTATCTATATGTGTATTTATATATATATATATATATATATATATATATATATATATATATATATATATCTATCTATCTCTCTTTCTATATCTCTATCTATCTAGAATCTATCTTCTATCTTTTTAATTATATATCCTACTATCTATTTGTCTATCTATATATCTATCTATCTTTTTGTGTATCTATCTTTATATCAATCTATATATCAATCTATCTATCTATCTATAGTTCTATCTGTCTATATTTCTATAAATCTATCTATCTATCAGTGTGTCTTATTATGTATTTGGATATCTGGCTATTTGTATATTTTTTTGTCTGTCTTTCTATTTGTCTATAGAATTGTTTCTTTATCTATCAATATATCTATCTATCTATTTGTCTGTCTGTCTATATTTTATCTATCTTTATATCTATCTATCTATCTAACTATATGTACATCTATCTATTTGTATATCTATCTATCTATCTATATATTTATTTATCTGGCATTCTATTTGCCAATCTATTTGTCTATCTATTTGTATATTTATCTATCTATCTTTTAATCTTTCTCTAGCTATCTTTTTCTCTATCTCTATGTCTATATACATATTAGTTTATTTATCTATTTTTCTATCTATCTATCTATCTATCTATATATTAAATAATCTGTCAATCTCTCTCTCAATCTATCTGTCTATCTTTATATCTATCTATCTATCATCATAATTATCTATTTATCTATTTGTGTATCAATCAATCTATCTATTTGTCTATAAATCTATTATCCATCTATCTTTTTATCTGTTTATCAATATATCTAACAATCTGACTATCAATCTGTCTATCAATCTATCTTTAATCAGTCTATCAATGAAACAATTAATCTATCTATTAATTTGTCAACCAATTTGTCTATCAAATTATTTTCTATTTATTTATATATCTGATTATCTATTTGTCGATCTATCTATCTATCTATTTAACTATCTGTATATTTTTCTAATTATCTATTTATCTGTTATCAATATCTCTATTAATCTATCTACCTATCAGTCTATACATTTATCTATCTATCTATATGTCAGTCTATCAATCAATCTATCGATTTATATGGCTATCTATATGTCTATCTATCTATATATCTTTCTGTATATGTATCTGTATATCTATATGTCTTTATATCAATCTATCTAACACTCTATATACCTATCTATTTATATATCTATCAATCTTAAAATATTTATATCTGTTTATTTGTCTATTTGTCTATTTGTCTATCTATCTATCTATCTATCTATTTATTTTTCAATTTATATTTCTATCTAGTTGTGTACCTATTTATATGTCTATATTTATATATGTCTTTTTATGTATCTATTCATCTATCTATTTTTTTTCAATATTTCAATAAATTTGTCAAAGTGTGTTTATGTCTATATATCTATCTAAGTAAGTAAATTTTGAAAAATCTATATTTCTATCTATTTATGTTTCTAACTGTCTGTCTAAATATCAATCTATTTATCTATCTATCTATCTATATTTCTATCTAAGTGCATAAATTTTGAACTATCTATATTTCTATCTATTTATATTTCTATCTATCTGTCTAAATATCCAACTATTTATCTATCTATCTATATATATGTCTATCTATCTATCAATATATATGTATATTTATCTATCTATCTAACTACTTGTCTATCTATCTATTTATTTATCTATCTATCTATCTATTTATATATCTATCTTTCTATCTATTTGTATATATATTTTCTATTTATTTATCTATCAATCTGACTATATATTTTTCTATCTCTATGTGTATCTATCAGTCATTCTATCTATCCATTTATGTATCTATTTTTCTATCTACCTATCTAACTAAATATATGTCTATTAATCTGTCTCTCTTTGTCTATCTATCTGTATATGTTTATACCTATCTATCTATCTATCTATCTTCCTATCTATTTGTTTATCTATCTATGTATCAATATATGAATCAATTTGTCTATAAATATGTTATTAATCTTTATATTGATCCATCTATCAATCTTTCTATCAATCATTCTATCTAATATTTATCAATCTGTCTATCATTCTATCTATTAATCTATCTATTTAATTTTTCTATCATTCTATATAATAAACTATCTATCTATCTATCTATCTATCTATCTTATAAGCTCTATTTCTATCTATCTATCTAACTATTTGACAATCTATATATTTTTCTATATATATATATTTAACTATTTATCTATATATCAATCTCTCTATCAATCAATCAATCTATTGGTATATAAATATTTCTATCTATCTACCTATCTATCTGTATATCTATTTATCTGTCTATTAATCTATGTAACTATCTATCAGTCTAATTATTTATCTATCTAACTATATTTCTATCTTTTTATCTATCTATTTGTCTATTTGTCTATCTATCTATCTATCTATTTATCTAATTGTCTATCTATATTTTTGTCAATTTTTGTATCCATCTATTTATCTATTTGTCTATATGTCTATATCTATATCTGTCTATTTAACTATCTATTTATTTATCTATTTATCTATCTTTTTTCTATATATCAATATATTTTATCTAAATGTATTTATGTCTATTTATATATTTGAGTAACTTGTTAATTATATATATTTCTATATATTTATGTATCTAACTATCCAACTATCTTTCCATCTATTAGTCTATCAATCAATCAATCTATGTGTCTATCTACATATATTTCCATAATTCTATCAATCTATTTGTCTACCTATCTAACTTTCTATCTGACTTTCTATCTGTCTATCTATTTCTTTATTTATCTATCCATCAATCCATCCATCTTTATGTGTGTATATATATATATATATATATATATATATATATATATATATCAATATATCTTTCCATCTGTAAATCTTTCTATTTATCTATTTATTTGTCTATCTGTCTATGTTTCTATTTGTCTACCTATCTATCTTTGTATCTATCTATCTATTTGTCTATCTATCAATATGTCTATATATCTATTTTTTAACTATCTCTATATTCATCTATTAGACTATCAGTGTATCTATCAATTTTCTTACCTATCTATATGTTTATATGTCTTTATATTTATCTCTCTATCAATTAATATATCTATCTTTAAATTTGTCTATCTATCTCTATGTCTATATCACACTCTCTATCTTTTAGTATATAAGTCTATTAGTCTATGTGTCTATCTAGTTATATGTCTATTTATCGATCAATCTATCTATATGTCTCAATGTCTATCTATCTTTCTATCTACTTGTTTATCTATATATCTATTTATGTACCAGTCAATTTGTATATCAATTTATTTGTTTATCAATAAATCTATCTATCGGTCTGACTATCTATCTTTCTATCTATCTATATATGCTTATCTTTATATATATCTATATATCTATCATTATGTGTATCTGTTTATATTTTTATCTGTCTATCTATATATTTGTATATCTGTATATCTAAATATATAACTATCTCTGTATATAGTTGTGTTTATGAGTATCTATCTATATGTATATTTGTCTATCTATATATTTATGTGTTTGTCTATCAATCTATATATATATATATATATATATCTCTATAAATCTGCCAATATATATATATATATATATATCTATTTGTCAATCTATCAATTAGACTATCTGTTTATATATTTATTTGTGTATTTGTTGATTTCCCTTTCTATCTATTCATATTTCTATGTATCTATCTATCTAATTATATTTTTATCTATCTATTTATCCATCTATCTTTCTATCTACCCATCTATCTATTTATATGGCTATCTGTCATTTTGTCTATTTGTTTATCTATCTATTGATCTATTTTTCGATCTGTCTTTTTGTCTTTTTGTGTACATATCTATCTTTTTATATGTTTAATTTTCAATTTGTTTATCTATTTTTCTATATATTTATTTATTTGTATATCTATATATATGTCTTTCTATCACGATGAGCCTGGGCCCGGCATGATTTAGCCATGACCGTGCTCAGCATGGCATGCTATAGTGCGATGTCTGAGCCCATCGTGTTGTGCCCTGGCCCATCACTCTGTGCCAGGCACGTGGGCATGGCATGCTTGACCACGCATCGAACATTGTCAATAATAGCTGACACCCAACAAGCATGGCCCACCGAGACCTAAAAGGGCAAAGATGCAATGTGGCATGGCGGTGTGGCGATGAAACCCTAATTTTTTAAAAAAATTAATGTTTGTTCAACCCAAACTGAGCCAAACCCAATAGTTTTTGGGCCATTGAATAGTTCTGGGCTGACACTATCTATCTATCTATATATCTATCTATCTATATGTCTAATAGTCTATCTATCTATCTATCTATATGTCTAATAGTCTATCTATCTATCTTTTGATCTATGTATCTATCTATCTATCTAGATATCTATATATCTATATATCTATTTGTCTTTTCGTCAATTTGTTTATATATTTATCTATATATCTATATATTTATATATCTGTCAATCTATACTTTTTATTTTGGTATATTTATCTATATTTTTTATCTATCTCTCTAATTATTTATGTATCTATCTATCCTTCTATCTATCAATCTGTATGTCTATCTACCTATTTAACTATCTATATGTTTATCTATTTAAATGTCATTTCCTATGAGTTTATTTGTCAATCTGTATATCTATCTATCTACCCATAAATATATCTATCTACTTATCTATATATTTGTCTTTTTATCAATTTGTCAATATATCTATCTATCTATTTATATATCTAGTTTATCTATCTATTAGTATATCTTTCAATCTGTCTATCTATTTAACTATCTATCTATCTATATATCTATCTGTATGTCTATCTATCTATCTATCCATTTGTATGTCTAGAATTCTAGCTATATATCTATCTATCAGCATATCTTTCTGCCAATCTATATATCTATCTATCGGTATATCTATTTGTATATCTTTTTATCTAACAATTTGTTTATCTATCTATCTATTTCTCTAAATGTTTATCAGTCGATTTTCCATTATATCAATCTATCTATCAATTTATCTACATATCTTTGTGTGTGTGTGTGTGTGTGTGTATCTAATTTTTTATTTATCTATCTGTATATTTATATATCTGTCTATTTTTATATTTGTCTATCTATCTATTCGTCTATCTGTTTATCTATCTTTCTATATGTATATCTTTCTATCTATCAATCTATCAATCTATCTATCTATCTACCCCTCATTATATTTGACTATCAAACTATTTATATATCTTTCTATCTTTCTATATGGCTAATACTACAATAAAATATCAATTTAGCTAGGAAATTTTAGCTATGGATCAATCCCTAGCTAAATTGAAAGGGATTAGCTAGGGAATAGTACGAGATTTATGATTTTTTTTGAAAATTAAAATAGGAACGGAATAGCGATGGATTAGCAAGGGAAAATTTTTTGAAAATTCAGCTCAAAAATGCGAGGAACTTAACGACGGATTATCGACGGAAAATTTTTGTAAATTTCGCTCAAAAAAAGTAGGAATTTTAGCGATGGATTTTGCGGCGGATTAGCAACGGAAAATTTTCATAAATTTTGCTCAAGAAAAGTGGGGATTTTAGTGACGGGTATTGTGATGGAATATCTCTAGCTAATAAAAACCTGAAATTAGTAATGGATTTAGCAACGGATTTCCCTTACTAATAAAATTCATGATTTAGCGACACATTTAGCGATGGATTTTTCATAGCTAATAAAATCTTTGATTTAGCAATGGATTTTGCGGTATATTTTTACTTACTAATAAAATCCATGATTTAGCGACGAAATTAGCGACAGATTTTCTCTTGCTAATAAAATCCATGATTTAGTGACGAATTTAGCGACGAATTTTCTCTTGCTAATAAAATCTATGATTTAGCTATGAAATTAGCGACAGATTTTCTCTTGCTAATAAAATCCCTGATTTAGCGACGGATTTTCTCTTGCTAATAAAATCCCTGATTTAGCGACGGAATTAGCGATGGTTTTTCCCTTAATAATAAAATCGATGATTTTGCGAATGATTTAGCGATGGATATTCCCTTATTAATAAAATCCATGATTTAGTGATGGATTTAGAGACCGATTTTCCCTTAGTAATAAAATCTATATTTTAGCTATGAATTTACTAAGCGAATATCCCTAGTTAATCAAAATTCATAAATTAGTAACAGATTTAGTGACAAAATTTCAGTAGAAAATAAAATCCATAATTTTGCGACGGATTTAAGGATGAAATTTCTCTAGCTAATAAAATTTGTAATTTAGCGATGGATTTTCTCGAACTAATAAAATCCGTAATATAGCGATGAATTTTCCCTAGCTTATAAAATCTATAATTTAGCTACGGATTTAGCGACGGTATTTCACTAGGTATTATTTAATTATATAATTTTTTTTATTTATTATTTGGATTAATATTTTATTTAATTTTGTTTATTAAATTTATGTTATTGGTCCATAGATGAGTAATGCTTGAAACACACATTCTCCTCGTAAAAAATTTGATTTTATAAATTATTAATTTAAAATATATAAAAATACAAAAAAAATTATATTAATAAGGACTAAAAAACTATTTTTAATTTTTAATGATGTATTAATTTTTTTAAAAATTATACAAAAAAAATTCTAAAATTTTTATTTAAGAAACTAACTAATTTAAATTAAAATAACATTAAATAATTAATTCAATAAGTATAATAATTTTTTCAATAATTTAAAAATTAAAATAACATACATTAAAATTTCTACTAATTTAAATGTAAATTAATTCAATGTATGATAAAATATTAAATATTTTCAAAATATCTGAAATTATAAATAAACTAGTATATATTAATATTATTATAAGTATAAAAAAATTTTATGATTATAGAAAACTTTAAAAAAATAAATAATACAAATCTTGATAATCTTGAAATATAATAAAAATATAATTTTTTCAATAAAGTTAAAAGAAAATAAAATAATAATTATAAATAAATATATAGATGTTTAATCCAACTAAAATTTATAAAAATTAAAGAATTGAGTAATATTTTTACAATTAGCTTTAAACATTAAGTTTTTATTAAAATAGTAAATATTAATTTTTTAATTATCTTTTCACTTTAAGTAATTTTTTGAATTATAAAAATTATTAATTATATTTAATAATATTAAATTTTATGTGTTTAAAATTATTTCATATTATCTTTATAAAAATAAATATGAATTCTTAAAAATTTATAACTATAAAATAAGAATTTTATAGATTTTTTAACATTATGAGTATTTTATACCTTTTAGGCGAGTGGCTAGAAGATAAATCATCTTTTCATTTATGACTTTTTATATGAAGTTTGTTAATTTCGTACCTATTTGAATTTTTTTAAGGCAAAACATATTTTTTTATTGTTTATATATTTATTGTTTAATTAATATTATAATAAAAAATTGTAAGGTATTTATTTTTCATTTGTTCATTGCTACACGCACATTAATTTTGTTGAAAAATTTTTGATAGTAAATAAAATTAATGAGTATTTTTGTATTATATATATATATATATTATTTATTTTATGTTATAATATTTAAAAATAAACATATTTTCATAAAATATACATTCACTCTATCGATTCGACACATCTCTAAGACTCTAACACGTGAACCGAAGTCCTCTACATTCCATCTATCTATCGACGCATCTTTAACACGTGAACCAAAGTCCTCCCTATTCCATCTATCTCTCGACGCATCTTTAACACGTGAACCGAAGTCCTCCGCATTCCATCTATCTCTCCATGCCGATACAACTAAAATTAATTCGAGGTTTAAGTTTTAATTTTATATTTATTTTCGGTAAGTTTATACATTTATTTTTCATCGATTATCTTGGATTTTTTAATCGAAGTGTAAGCATTTATATTCTATTTTTTTCATTATATTGAATACCCAATGTCTTTAGTTGGGAGGTTCTAGTTTAATCCGAGTCTAGAGTCAAACCTAATATTGCATCCATTCACTTTAATAATTTCATTAGATAATTCTTGAGTATCAACCTGAACAAATATGTATAGAATTGGTCAAATTTTGTCAAATTTTGTGTTCTGCTTATAATTATGCTTATCCTATAATTAATTATGACATGCTAAAGAGAAGTTGACGAAGTGTATATTTGAACTTCAATGTAATTATTATAAATTACTACCGGTTGAGTTGTTAAAACATACATAACAACTATTTTTGAGTTGCCCCATTCATTTATTGGTCATTTCGAGGAACTTTTTAATGTATATTCTATATCTATCTAAGGGTTGTTGGCCAAATATAACTATCAAAATGTTGCATATGATTGACTTTTATGGTAAGACCATTTTATCTAGAATCTCATATGAAGCTAATAATTATATGTTTTCCTTTATTATTATGTGTGAAAAGCTCAAAAAAATTATAATGATTGACTTTGTTTTTAGAAAATATGAAAAGGTTTGTCGGTGAAAAAGATATCAACATTATATCTAATTGACACATATCATCATTATATCAATAGGCACCCAACACTTATTCATATCATTCCTCAACTAATTGGCCTAGAAAATCTTGTTTATTACTATTGTTACTTAAATTAACATTTTATTAGTATTTATGTTAAATATAATACCCATGAACTAGAATACCAATGCATTGATAGTATTGTATTTATTAGGTTGAATAATGGTTATAATTTGTCATTGGAAGAACTAATAAAATTTAAGGAAAATCTAATAACATGGGTTAAATCACATGAGCCAAAATATTGAGCAATGTCTGAGTTACCAAAAAATATATGAGATAAAACAAAAAATATTTTGGTTGAGTCCTTCAATTCTTAACTTTGTGTTGAACATCATCATTGGACATGTAACTTTCTAATGAAACATAAGGAAGAGTAGGTAATATATAACATTGCCAAGAGTCAATCATTACTAGTGGCTATATTGATGAATGTTGTTTTTAGAGTTTGCACTAGTCAGACTTATATTAACATTGACAACATGAATAGAAAGTGCACATGTAAAAAATAGTAAATAACATTAGCTAAATTATTTAGAAATTATTAGCAGGGAATTTTAGCTAGGGAATTTTAGCGAGGGAATTTTAGCTAGGGATTAAACATTAGCTAAATTGCAAGGAATTAGCAGGGGAATAGCAAGGGATTGATTGTTTTGGGTTAAGTTTGGGAGAAGGGTCGGTAGATAAAAAAAGTATAATATTTTAAATCTATAACATTTTTGATTTAGATAGATGATATAAAACTATTAAAATTATTTAGAAATTTTTAATGTTTATAATCCCCACAATGTTATGCAACACAATAGATTTTTTTCTACCAAATAATGTTTTATCAACTTTGATTTATGATTTTTGCTATAACAATGTAGTTTATTATTACTCTAACAATTCAAATTCTACCAAATTTATATTAACTATAATTTATACCATTAACAACTGTTGATTATGAAGAGTTTGAGTATCTTTGTAACGTTGATGAATTTCATGCCAAACAAGAGTATTCTCTTTACGACAACATTCGTTAGGACACCCTTTATCCTACTGTGTTAATAACATCATTTTTTAACACGGTAATTTTTCTATGCTGCAATATGTTTATTTTAAAAAATTTAAAAAACTAATAAATATAAGTAGTAATTGTTAGTTGAACATTGTAGTTATTAGTTGGGTACCATTACTATTAGTTGTAACCTACAAGCTTGAATCTAAGTTTCATGTTTCACAAAATTTGTGGCAGATGTATCTTGTAATAAATAGTAATAAAGAATATAAGAAAATATGAGAAGTATTATGGAATTGTATGTATCATTAATGAAATATAAATTTATAGTACTAGTGAATATATGTGAGTACTCTTTTATGTGAGTACCCTTTTATAGTTTAATATGATATAAACATATTTACTAATTAATTTTTAGTCCATAACATATATTATTAAATATTATTTCATATCTTAATAAAATAAATATAAATTATTATAATTTTAATAACATCAATACAATATAATAAAAAAATAGTAACATATCAGAATAATACCGCAAAATGAATTATGAAGAATATTAATAAGTTGTAAATAAAAATAAAAATTTCAAAACTATTAATAATTATATTGTATTTTTATATTTTTTTATATTGAGATACTAGGATGAGATGATTCATATAGATTAAGAGTATTTATATTCTTTTTGTATTTATAAGTGAATTTTTAATTTATTTAATAAATAATAATATCATTTTATAATTTTTATTCATAATATTATTTTATTGTGAGTTTTTATTTATTTTATTCAATTGTTTTATTTTTTATGGGAATACTTGATATGTATTAATCTTCATATTTTTTTCTCAATATGTGTGTGTGTGGGTGTGAACATGCAGATATATGGAAAAAATTTATAATGCTTTAGCAGAACATCTATTCACTATAGAAGCAGTAGGAAATGCCCATTCAAAGAAACTTTGTGCTTATGTGGAAAATTATAGAAACATAGTATTTTTTTTCTCTCTCTAAACATCAATGTTGGTCATATTTTAGAAATTTGTTGAAGTTATATGACTATATATAAATAGTTGTATAACTATATATAAATACTTGTATAACTTTATAACACTCTATATAATTAAATATACCTATATTTGTAATTATGTATACATATATGTCAATCTATATATTTATTTATAACTTTATATATTTATGTATAACTATATGTATGAATATATCTATATATAACTATATGTTTTACTATATAAAAATATTTATAGTTATATATAATATATATATATATATAATAACATATGCCTATAAATAATTGTATCAAATTATATGTATTACTATAAAAGCTTTATACATAACTTTATTTAAATATATAATTTACAACTTATATTTAATATATATTTGTATATATTAGAATTCAAAAATGTATTTTAGTATATCCATACCTATACATAACTATATGTATAAATATATGAAATTATATAAAAAAAATATATACATACATGTATAAATATAAGTTTAACTATACGTGTAATTATATGTATAATCACATGTAACTATATTTATAATTACATGTATAATAACATACAACATCATATTTAATTATATGTGTATAACTATATATAAAAAGTTGTAAAACTAAATAAAACATTATATAATTAAATATAACTATATTTTTAACTATTTATACATATATGTAAATCTATATACTTGTTTAAAACTTTGTATATATTTATGTATAACTAAATATAACTACTCATATGTATGTGTGTGTGTGTGTGTATATATATATATATAACTAAATATTTAACGATATATAAATTTTTATAACTATATATATTATATGTATAATAACATATAACGATACATAATTTTATATTATTTATGTTTAACCTATATTTAAATATATAATAAACAACATATATTTAATATATATTTATATATATTAGTATAAAAGATGTATTTTAGTATATCCATACCTATACATAACTATATGTATAAATATATGAAATTATATGAACAAAAATATATACATAGATGTATAAATATAAGTTTAACTATACGCGTAAATATATTTATAACTACATGTAACAATATTTATAATTATATGTATAAAAACATACAACACAATGTTTAACTATATGTGTATAACTATATATAAATATTCTTATAACTATAAATAACTCTATTTAAATAAATATAACTTTTTTTTAATTATGTATACATATATGTAAATCTATATAATTGTTTATACCTTTGTATACATTTATTTATATTTACTTATAACTACTTATATGCATATATCTATATATAATTATATCTTTAACTATATGTAACTATTTATAACTGCATTTACTATATGTATCCTAACATATAATTATATATGGGAAAATATTAATTTGTTGAACTAATTCGAAATTAAATGGCATAAGATATAAAATCAACAATATGTAAACATGTAGAATGAGTGTTTGTTAATCAGGCTCATATATGGTATAATACAAATAAGTGTTGTACTTTTACCTAATCAGATCCCTTGGGCCTTAGGCTCAATATGAACTTATGTATGACAAAATATGTAATATTTGATTGGTTTATATTGAAGAAATTTTATTTTCTTTTATATAATTTTTCATTATAACACTGCACTCTCTATGTGTGTCTCTCTCTCTCTCTCTAATTATTCCTGTCACTCTATTCCTCTTTCTCTTTATGTTTCACACACTCTCTCTTGTTATTTTCTTTCTCGCTCTCCTTTCTTGCTTGTTCTCTCTCTCTCTCTCTCTCTCTCTCTCCCCCCCGTTCTCTCCCTCTCTCTCCCTCTCTCTCCCTCTCTCTCCCTTTTTCTCCCTTTCTCTCCCTTTCTCTCCCTTTTTCTCCCTTTCTCTCCCTTTCTCTCCCTCTCTCTCCCTTTCGCCATTTCTCTCTCCCTTTCACCATTTCTCTCCCCCTCTTTCTCCCTCCATCTCTCTCTCTCCTCTCTCTCTCTCTCTCCTCTCTCTCTCTCTCGTCTATCTCTCTCTCTCTCTCTCTACCTTTCACCATTTCTCTCCCCCTCTCCCTCTCTCTCTACCACATCTCCCCATTTCTCTGCCCCTCTTTCTCTCCCCACCTTATCTCTGTCTCTCTCTCTCTCCCACATCTCCCCATTTCTCTACCCCTCTTTCTCTCCCCACCTTATCTCTGTCTCTCTCTCTCTATCCCTCTCCTCATTCAAACATTAATTGTCTTTTTTTTGCTTTCATTTCTTGTGCATTATCATACTTTGCACCCTTTATCTAGTATAACTGTGATAACTATTAATCTTTATTGTGCTAAAAATTACATTATCTATTAACATAGATTCTGCAAACGCATACCTCTATATTCATGATATTTAAATTTTAAATATTCATCTGTAAGTAATTTTATTTTATTATTTGTATATTTTGAAGTAATAGAATGTTTTATTTATAAAAATGATTGGGAATTATTTTTTGTAAATAAAATATGGCAATATGAGCTCAGATCATCAGTGGATGTATGGAAGGGATATTAATGGATTTTTGAATAAATATTTTTGACTTGGCTTGCAACTTTCTTCAATTTTGCATGTAGTCAATCGAGATTGATGGATGGAGAAATAATTAAGTATTAATGTAATCATCGAAAGTGTCAGAATATTCCTTCTCGTGATGCAAACACTATAAGATATCATTTGGTAAAATATGGTTTTGTGCCAAATTATTTTGTTTGTATTTATCATGGTATTGAATTATTTTCTTGTAGTGAAGAATCATCAAACACATACCATAGAATGATCATGGAAGCTATTGGTGTTGACTTCAAGATGGATTACATGGATGAACCACTTAATCATGAAGCTCAGAAATTTTATGAAATACTTAAAGCTGTAGATAAAGAGTTGTGGCCTGGTTGTAAAACACATTCGCAATTGTCACTTGTGGCTCAATCAATACGCATTAAGTCAGAAAATTGGTATATTAATTAGACTTTATAAAACTAAAGTACATTATGAAAATTGTTTTGAATGCAAAATATTTATTTTATTTTTTGTAAATCTAGAATAGTTTTTATCTCTATTTTATATCAGGCCCTAATGTTAGAACATGTGACTACTGCTCATCAACAAGTTAAGGGTTCTATGGATCTTCGACCAATTGACTATGATGCTATTTATTTGGAGACAATAGAAGGTTGAAAGAAGTAGTGAGTATACGGAATCAACTCTAAGAGAGTGGCATTTTGTTGAAGCAGTCGTGCTTCTAATTCATCTGTCTCGACAAAGGTGGATGAGGCGGTCAAACAATAAGAACTGGAAACAAATGAATGTATTGTAGATATAGAGACTGAAATGAAAAAGAAGGATGAGCAAATAACTAATTTGATGGAAGAAATACAAGAAATTAAAGAAATTAAAAAAGCAATGCAACAGTAGATGTCCTATATGGAGTCATAGTTAGAAGCATGGCGCATCAAATAGCATTCCGAGATCCTAGCTGCTAATCCTTGCAGGAGAGGCTAGCATTTCCTACAAATTATGAGAATGATTGAGTATGAGAATTATTTCTGAACTATTATTTATTTTTGTCTATGTGTAGTAAATAATTATGATATTTTTTTGCAGGTTTCAATTTTTTTTATTCTAGTTTTTTTCTTTGCTTTTTCGATAAAACAAATTATGAATCTTTGCAGGACACATTATGTGAGAGAAAAGATAAAATCTTGATTCAAAGCATCCAAACATTACCACAGTCCTTCCAATGCATGAGTCCCATATTTACTGATTTCAGCTTTATCAAAAAGAGGGCTACCTTATCTTATTTTTATTATTCTAAAAATATTTTTTTTTGCACTCTCTTTATCTCTAACATAATTTCTGGACATCTTTTGAATTTTTGTTGAAGCTGTATGGCAATCAACTTTAATTTGTATTTGTTAATGTCTATAATATTTGTTTTTATATATTTGTGAATATGTTCTATTGTCTCTGAATTTTTTAGTAGAATTTTAGCCTATTATAGGTATGTAAAGCCTATATTTAGCAGTGGTAGAGACGACAGGGATGGCTATGGAGGCAACGGAAGAGGTAGTGGTGGCGGCAGCGGCAGTAGAGGCAGAAGCGATAGTATAGGCATCAATGGCGGTGGTAGGGGCATCAGTGGTAGCATAGGCAGTTGCGACAATAGCAACGGCAGCACTGACAGTGGAAGCAGTGGCAACAGTGGCAGTGGCAGTAGCATCGACTATGGTAGTGGTAACGGTCGTGGCAGCGGTAGTGGCAGTGGTGGCAGGAGTGGCAGCAGTAGCGAGTGCAGTAGCAATGACAACAAATGCATTATATACGTACGTATATAGTTAGTATATATGTACATATAATAATACAATATTTTATGTACATATTACTGAGTATATATATGTACTCGGTATATGTGCATGCATAATACAATAGTTTATATGTACATATACTATAGTAATATATGTACGAGTGAAATGCTAGTATATATGTACATATTTACGGTAGCAATATATATTTATCAAAACATAGTTTTTTTTATTTATTTTGATTTGATTTGGTAGTGTAATTTTCGTACAGATATGATACCGCATTGTTTCTCATACGAAGCTTGTATAAGTGAAGACATATTTCAACAAACATGAAGCACCTGATTCGAACAGCATTTTTGCAGCTAAAAGTTTGGTGATCAGAGAAGTTAGTGGGAGAGAAATCAATGTCAATGCATTGATAGATTACTTTTATGCACAGTCGGATGGATAAATTGATTAAAAAGATGTAATATAAGTTTTATTATTTTTTTTGTTTTAGTTATTTAGAATGTTGTATTAGAATAAGTTATTGAATGAATTTTTTTAAAATAAAATTTTTATTTATAGTTTTTTCTGTTTTTATTAAATTTTAATTTTAAAATATTAAATTATTAATTAAATTTTTGTTAAAACTGTATGACATTCAACTGTAATTTTTGTTTTTTCATGTCAATAAATATTTTTATATATCTGTGAATATGTTCTGTATTTCTCCAA
>JAREIK010000453.1:195938-222686 GCA_029783825.1 Sapria himalayana
AATGTCTCTATTGTTCCAGGCATGTTGGATATTAATGAAAGATTTAGAACAGAGTAGCATTCTGAAATAGTTTCTTGATTCAATGAGAGGTTTTCTTATATGTACGTATAAGAGAATGCTAGTATATCTCTTATACGTGCTTACTGAGTATATGTGTTCATATATACTGCTCTATACGTACATATATATTATATATATATAATATAGTATATACGTAGATATACAATCAATATATCTACGTATATAGTAGTATATAATCATATAATATTGCTATATTATATGTACGAGTATATATATACTCAGTATATATGTATATATAATACTATATATATGTACATATACTGTAGTAATTAATGCAACTAGTGAAATTCTAGTATAAATGTACATATACACTATATTATATATGTACTATACACTATATATATTGTACATATACACTATAGTATATATGTATGTATACACTATAGTATATATGTACATATATACTACAGTTTTATATATCTATCAACATAGAACCTTTTTTATTTATTAATTCTGATTTGATTGACATGCTTAATTTTAATATAGATATGATAACATAATATTCCCCATACAAAGCTTGTAGAAGTGATGAGATTTTTAACTAGACATGGTGCCCCGTGACTAGGACAGCTTTGTCACAGCAGAAAGATAGTGATTAGATGAGCTTGGAGAGAGAAAGCAACATCAATTTCATGAATAGATTATACTTTATGCACTGTCATTAGATACATTGATGAGAAGATGTAATAAAATTTTATTATGTTTTTGTTTTAACTAAGTAAAACAAGGGTTGTGTAGATTGCAGTTATTCAAAATTATTATGCAAAAAATATATTAATCATCCTTTGTTCACATGAGCATGGTGGAGTGCTCCATTTTTCTATGTTCAAGTTTCTTATTTATTTGTTAATGGTTACTGCTACTGACTATCAGCCATTATTTCATATGCAGTTCTTTTGTCACTTGTCAGCTCGGTCATTGTGGGGCAGAGTAACACCCTTATAGGCCTTGGGACCGAAAAAGAGTTCTAGTTGGGAGGAGGTAAGATGCGACCTTTGATGTGCCAAGCCTGACTTGACTTCTTCCAAGTTTTCCTTAAAGACTTTTCAGAGATTTTTTAAAATTTAAATAAACATCACATTTATTTATGTTGATAGTGAAGTTTTGTGTCATCTTTGTGAAGTATAAATGGGAATATTAATTTGTTGCAGTTTTGTATCATCCGAGGCTATGTGATTATATATATGTACAAATTAATACTGCATTATATACATAGATATAAACTATAGTACATGATACGTATATACTAAGTATATACATATGTATATACCGAGTATTACATACGTATATAATGAGTATATATGTGCATATGTACCGAGTATATATGTATGTATATACTGAATATATATGTATGTATATACCAGGTATATAAGTACATATATACGGAGTATATATGTACATATATATCGAGTATAGACGTACGTTATACTGAGTATATATGTACATATAATACTACATTAATATATACATATACTATAGTAATATATGTACTCAGTATATGTACGTATATATTGAAGTACATATATATTCAGAATTGATGTACATATAATACTGCATAATTACATTTACTTATATACTGAGTATATATGTACATATACTATAGTATAATTGTACATATATCTTAGTTTAAATGTACATTTAATACTGCAGTATATATGTACATATACTACAGTAATATATGTAACTAGTGAAATGCTAGTATAATGTATATCATACACTACAGTATATGTACTTATATTGTAGTGTATTATAATTATCTAAACATTATTTATTTATTATTTTAATTTGATTGACTGGTTTAAATTTCATATAGATATGGTGCGGCAAAGTTCCTCATATGAAGCTTGTAGATGTAAAGGAATTTTTCAATAGACATGGTGCGCCATCACTAGGATAGCCTTTTCACAGTAGAAAGATGGTGACCGGTGGAGCTAGAGGAGAGAAAACAACATCAATTTCATGAATATATTATACTTTAAGCACTGTTGGTAGATACATTGATAAATAAGATGTTATAAAATTTTATTTTGTTTTTGTTTTAAACTATGTAATATATTGTATCAGAATAATTTATTACTAATTTTAATTTTTGTTAATTATAAATTGTCTTTTATAGGTTTTGTTTTTATTCAATTTAATATAAAACATAAAATTATTTAATTAAATTTTTTGAAAAAAAATAAAATAGAGAAAATAGTTTTGGAATGAAATAGATAAGGATTTTCCCATTCTAGTTTAGCTAGGGAATTTCTTTGCTAATTTAGCTAGGAAATTTTCTGAAGTTAAAAATTAAGGAGAAAATTAGCTAGGAAAATTATTAATTTAGCAAGGGAGTTTTCGTCGCTAATATTTATTAGCTAGGAACACTTTCCCTCGTTAATTTATAGCGATGAGTACTTAAACTTGGGAAAGGTTCTGTCATTAATCCATTGTTATATCCACTTAGCGACAGAAACCCCCATTTAGCAAGAGATTTTTTAATGCCCTTTGGGATTTTTCTTTATTGTGAAATAATAAAATAGATAGATAGACAAATAGAAATATAGATTGATTGATAAATAGAATGTGAGATAGATAGTTAGATAGACAAATACATAGATAGACAGACAGACAGATAGATAAATACATAAATAGATAGACATATAGATAGATAGATCATTATATAGATATATAGACAGGTAAACAGATAGACAAATAGACAAATATAAAGAAACCAAATTAGACAGATCGACAGATAGACAGATAGATAGATATACATTTAGATAGGTAGATAACTAGACAAGTAGATAGGTAGATAGGTATACAGGTAGACATATAGCTAGATAGATAGATAGGCAGACTAATATACATATAGACAGATAGAAAGATCGACATATAAACAAATAGATAAATGGAATGATAGATAAATAGACTGATAGAGTGATAGAAAGATAGATAGATACACAGATAGAGGGATAGATAGATATAAAGATTTATAGATTGATAGATAAAGAAATAAACAAATAGATAGTAGATAGAGAGATAGATAGATAGACAGATAAAAAGATAGATAGTTAGAAAGATAGACTGATAGACAAATAGATAGGTAGGTATGATAGGTAGACATATAGCTAGAAAGATAGATAGATAGATAGACAGAAATAAGCATAGATAGATAGATAGATCGATAGATTTAAGAAAAATAAATAGATAATTAGATAGATATATCAACAGACAGACATATAGATAGGAATACAGATAGAAGTCTGTGCCATTTTTCTAGAGGTCTGTGTTATTAAGTGTGTGTTGCTGGTCGTTAGTTGTTTTAAAATGGGTGTTGCTGGAAGTCTGTTTCTGGTTGTATGTAGGGAGTCTGTAATATATAGGTGCAAGCTGTCAAAGTTAAACAGGACAGTGAAGGAATGAAAAGCAAAAAGATGGAAGAAAGCAGAGCATTTCAAATAATGATGAACACAATGGAGCTGTACCTGATGTATCAAGCCAAATTGACAATTGGTCTGAACAGGGAATAGAGGATACAAGATTTTAATTATGTGTATGATAGAATTGATTTTGTGCAGGAAAAAATTGCAGGTGAAGGGTTAATCAAGATATAAATAACAGCATTCAATAATAATCACTTGGGAGGATAGCTTATAAAGATGTTCAAAACCCCAGCTACCATTATAAGATAGTGGAAGAATTTAAGCTAAAAATTAAAGAAGGCACGAGATGACTTAAGACTCGAGTTAGCTAAAAATGCTGGGGGGAGAATCATATTCAGATTTAAAAGAGATAAGACACTATAGAAGCAACGAAATATAGAATACTCACCGAAAGATTGTTAAAGCAAGACAAGGGATAAGCTACCATCATAAACTTTCAGAAGGAACTTCTCCTTGTACAAAAAGGCAAAGATAGCAGTCATAGATTAACATAGTCATCGCACAAATAAAATTACATTTTATTAGATTGGTTAAATGTATTTATTTTTATTTGAAGATTGGGTGTAAAAGGGCTAAGGGTAGATGTAGTTTGTATTAATAGTATTCCTCCGCCAAAAGAGAGAGTTATTATTAATAAAATAATATTTAAAAAAAGGAATACATATAGAAAGATAGATAGAAATATAGATATAGAATAGAAAGATAGATAGAAATATAGATATAGAATAGACAAATAGATAGATATAAAGATAAAAGATAGAGAGAGAGAGACATATATACAGATATAGAGATAGACAAATAGAAATATAGATAGATAGATAGACATATAAACAGATATATATATATATATATATATATATATATATATATATATATATATATATATTGATAGCCAGATAGATAGATTAGATTGATAGATATATAGAAAGACTGATAGGCAGATAAGTACATTACACATAAATAGAGAGAAAGATTGATTGATAGATATATAGATAGATAGATAGATACATAGATAAGTATAAATTTTGATTGATTGCAGATAGACAAATAGATAGGCTGACAGAGAAATAGACAGATCCTTGGATAAATTGATAGATAGACATATAAGACAATAAATAGATATACAGGTAGACAGATAAATAGATAGATAGATATATATATATATATATATATATATATATATATAGAAAGATAGATATACAGACACATAGATAGATAAAAAGATAGAAA
The DNA here is from genome assembly GCA_029783825.1 of Sapria himalayana. Taxonomy (NCBI): domain Eukaryota; kingdom Viridiplantae; phylum Streptophyta; class Magnoliopsida; order Malpighiales; family Rafflesiaceae; genus Sapria; species Sapria himalayana. The sequence goes on from JAREIK010000453.1 coordinate 200,675, forward strand.
TAAATATAGATTGCCAAATAGAAAGATAGGTAGATATATAGATAGGCATATTGGCATATTAGGAGATAGGCAGATAGATTGATATATAGATTGAAAAAAAGATAGATAAATAGATAGAAACATTTACAGATATATAGATTTACAAAAAGATAGATAGATAGATAGATAGATAGATAAAAATATTGAAAGAAAAATAGATAGAATTATAGACAGATAGACAAATAGATAATTATATAGATAGACATATAAATAGATAGATAGATAGATAGACAGATAGAAAAATAGATAGACTGATAGATAGATACATAAGTTGATAAATAAAAAGATAGAATGATAGAATGAAAGAATGATAGATAGTTTGATAGATAGATAAATGAACATATAGATAGATAAACATATAGAAAGATAGAGAGAAAGATAAATATATAGAATGATAGATAGATAGATAGTTAGAAAGATAGACATAAAGATAAATAGACATATAGATAGGTAGATAAATAGATAGACATAAAGATAGACAAATATACTGATAGTATGATAGCTAGATAAATAGATAGACATATAGTAGATATAATGTAGACATATAAATAAATAGACAAATAGATAAACATATAGACAGGTAGAAAGATAGATATATAAATAGATAGATAGATAGACTGATATAAAGATAGACAGATAGAAAGATATATCTATAGGTAGATAGATAGATTGATTGATTGATATAAAGATAGACAGATAGAAAGATAGATCTATAGGTAGATACATAGATAGATAGACAGAAAGACATAGATATACAAATATATAGATAGATAGATATATAGAAAGAAAGATAGATAAATAGGTCGATAGATAGTATAATAAACAGAAAGATAGTTCGATAGATAGATAGACAGACAGACAAACAGATAGATTGAATGATAGATGGACATATAGATAGATATGCAGATAGGCAGATAGGTTGAGAGGTAGATAGGGAGATAAGCATATAAAGAGATAGACACATTAATAGATAGACAAATAGACAAATAGATAAATAGATAGATAGACAAATAGATACATATATAGATAGATAGATAGACAAATAGAATGATAGACAAATAGACAAATAAACTAATAGACAAATAGGAAATAGAAAATAGACATAAAAATAGATAAAGAAAAAGACATATAAATAGATAGATAGACAGACAGATAAACAGATAGATAGAAAGATAGGTAGGTAGGTAGGTAAGTAGATAGATAGACACATAGAATGATAGAATGTTAGATAGATCGATATATAAACATATCGATCGATATATATATATATATATATATATATATATATATATATATATATATATATATATAAAGAGAGAGAGAGATAGTTAGTTAGTTAGATATAAAGATAGTCAGATAAACAGATAGATAGATAAATAGATAGATAGATAAATAGATAGATAGATAAATAGATATATAGATAGATATATAGATATATAGATAGATAGTTAGAAAGAAAGAATGATAGATAGATAGATATATAGATAAATAGATAGATAGAAAAAAATGATAATTGATAGATACAAAAATATATAGATAGATAGATATATTAATATATAGATAGATAGATATTTATAGAGATTTACTGAAAGATAGATTGACAGACAGATAGATAGATAGATAGATAGACACATAGTTAGATAGATAGATATACAGATAAATAGATGGATAGATAGATAAACAGATAGATAAAAAAAGATATTGATAGATAGATATATAGATATATAGATAGAATGATATATAGATAGACATTTAGATAGATAGATAGATTGATTGATTGATTGATTGATTGATTGATAGATAGATTGATTGATAGATAGGTACATACATACATAAATAGATAAATAGATAGATAGATAGATAAATATATAGATAGATTTATAGATAGATAAAAAGAAAGATAGATAGATTTAAAGATAGATAGGTATATAGATAGATAGATAGATAGATAGACAGACATATATATAGATAGGTAGATTGGTAGAAGATAGGTAGGTCATTAGGTAGATAGAGTAATAGATAGATAGATAAAAATATATACATAATGACTTATATACTTATAGAGAGATAGATAGATAGATAGATAGATAGATAGATATATATATATATATATATACAGATAAATGTATAGATAGATATACAGATAAATAGATAGACATATAGATAGATAAACAAATAGACAGATAACAGATATGCAATTAGACAAATAGATAGATAGTCAAATAAACAATACATAGATAGACAAATAGATATATGATGCATAAATAGATAGATAGATAGATAGACACATAGACAGTCAGATACATAGACATATATACAGTTAGATATATATAAGTCTAGCTAAATTAGTAAGAAAAAATCTTTACCTATTTTCATTCCAAAACTATTTTTATTATTTTATTTTTATCAAAAAATTTATTTAAATAATCTTATGTTTTTATAAATGATATAATATTTACATAATTAAAACAAAAACATAAAAAATTTTATTACATCTGATTCATCAATGTATCTAATGATAGTGCATAAAGTATAATTTATCCGTGAAATTTATATTGCTTTCTCTCCCCCAACTTTTATGGTCACCATCTTTCTGTTGCGACAAAGGTGTCCTAGGTAAGGCGTTTCATGTCTAGTGAAAAATCACTTCACTTTTACAAGCATCTGATGTGGAACATTATGGTACTATATCTGTATAAAATTCAAAATAGTCAATCAAATCAAAATAAATAAATTACAAAAGTTATGTTTAGATAAATATATAATACTATAGTATATATGTACATATATTCTTTAGTGTATATATAGATATATACTATCATTTCACTAGTTACATATATTAATGTAGTATATCTACATATATACTGTAGTATTATATCTACACATAAACTCAGTATATTTGTACATATAATACTATAGAATTATATGTACTTATAAACTGAGCATATATGTACATATACTATAGTATATATGTAGATATATTGAGTATATAAGTACATATATACTATAGTATTATATGTGCATATATACTTAGTATACACATACATATATACTCAATATATACGTACTTATATGCTTGGTATATACATACATATATACTCAGTATATACATACATATTTACTGTAATATATATGTACGTATATGCTTTAGTATTATAAGTACATATATATAATCACATAGCCTTAGATGACACAAAACTATAACAAATTAGTATTATCCCATTTATACTACACAAAGATGGTACAAAACTTCACTATCAACATAAATAATAAATGAGAAGATTTTTTAAATTTGGGAAAATACCTCTAAAAAGTCTTCAAGGAAAACCTGGAAGACAAGCCACGAGTTAGGCTTGGCACATCAAAGTTTGCATCTTGTTTCTCCACAACCAAAACTCTCTCCTAGTCCCAAGGCTCATATGGGTGTTGCTCTGCCTCACCATGACCAAGCTGGCAAGCTAACAAAAGAACTGGCAGATGAAATAGAGATAGATCGTCAGCAATAATAACCATCAACAAATCAATAAGAAATTTGAACATAGAAAAATGGAGCACTCCACCATGCTCATGTGCAACACAAGATGATGAAAATATTCTTTGAATAATAATTTTGAATAATTGTAATCTATGCAACCCTTGTTTTACATTGTTAATACAAAAACATAACAAAATATTAATACATCTTTTCCATCAATGTATCTAATGATAGTGCATAAAGTATAATCTATCCGTGAAATTAACATTGCTTTCTCTACCCTGGCTCTTCTGATCACCATCTTTATGTCGAGACAAAGTAATCCTAGTCATGGGGCATCATGTCTAGTGAAAAATCCCTTCACTTTTACAAGCTTTGTTTGGAGAACATTGTGGTACCATATTTGTATAAAAATTAAACCAGTCTATCACCTCAAAAGTAATAATTAAAAAATGTTATGTTTTGATAAATATATAATACTATTTTATATATGTACATATATACTATAGTGTATATGCACATATATACTAGCATTTCACTAGTTACACATATTACTATAGTATATGTACATATATACTCCAGTGTAATATGTACATATAAACTGAGGACATATATACTTAGTATATATGTACATATAATACTGTAATATTATATGTACATATACTACAATATATTTATAGATATACTAACTATATTTGTACATATATATTGTAGTATATATGTAGATATATTGAGTATATATATGTATGTATGTATACTATAGTATATATGTAGATATACTAAGTAAATTTGTATATATATACTGCAATATACACTACAAAAAAAATCCCAAATAGCTAAAGAAAATTCCCTAGCTAAATGGGGGGTTTCCATCGCTAAATGAGATATAACGATAGATTAACAATGAAAGCTTTCCCCTTTAAAATGCTCATTGCTAAAAATTAATGAGGGAAAGACTCCCTAACTAAAAATTTTTAGTAACGAAAAATTCCCTAGCTAAAATAATGATTTCTCTAGTTAAATTAACAAGTTAAAATCCCTAACTAAATTAGAAAGGGAAAAATTCCTAGTTAATTAGCAAGGGAAAAATCCCTAGTTATTTTCATTATAAAACTATTATCAGAATTTTATTTTTTTTTCAAAAAATTTAATTAAATCATTTAATATTTTTAGATTAAATTGAATAAAAATAAAAACTATAAAAAATTTATATTTATCAAAAAATAAAATCATTTAATAAATTAATATGATAAACTATTTTATATAATTAAAGCAAAAACATAACAAAATTTTATTACATCTTATTCATCAATGTATCTGCCAGTAGTGCATACAGTATATTCTATTCGTGCATTGACGTTGCTTTACCTTCCTCAGCTCCTCTAATCACCATCTTTCTGTTGTGGCAATGTTGTCTGAATCACAGTGCTTTATGTTTAGTAAAAAATCTCTTCACTTATACAAGCTTCGCATGGGGAATAATGCAAAACCATATCTGTATAAAATTTAATCCAATCAATAAAATCAAAATAAATAAATAAAAAATTTATGTTTTGATAGATATATAATATTGTAGTATATGTACATATATATTGTAGTATATATGTACATATATACTAGTATTTCACTAGCTACATATATCACTGTAGTATATGTACATATAAACTACAGTATTATATGTACATGTACTAAGTATATAAGTACGTATATACCGAGTTTATACGTATGTATATAATGAGTATATACGTCGGTATATACCAAGTTTAACATACTTATATACCGAGTTTATGCGTATGTATATACCAAGTATATACTTACATATATACCGAGTATATGCATATGTTTATATCGAGTATATGTGCAAGTATATACCGAGTATATGTGCACGTCTTTATCAAGTATATGCATATGTCTATACCGAGTATATACGTACATCAATACTGAGTATATGCGTATGCCTATATTGAGTTTATACGTATGTTTATACCGAGTATATACGTATGTCTATACCGAGTATATATGTATGTCTATACTGAGTATATACAAACGTCTATAACGAATATATACGTACGTCTATACGAGGCGGCGAGCTACTTCACCCAAAATAGGACCTGATATTCCTCTAACATTTGCGGCCTATAAAGATTAGGTAATGTTAGATTTTTCTTTCCAATTGAATACAGTTTTGTGAAATCTAATATAATTTTACGATGCTACACGAGCTTCATCATCATCATCATCATCATCCTAAGACCTTTTACAATTAGAACCAATCATTACAAAACCTACAACAAGAAAACTTATTTTCTCATACATATGCTTTGTACCAAGTGATAATTGCATATCTACACAATTACTAAAAGATTTAAGACTAACCTCTATCTCCATTCATGGGTTGGACTAGAATCATCTTCATGCCACAGCTTTGGTGAAGTTCTAATATCCATTGCTTTTATGACATGTATCGGTAAGTAATGCACTATGATGACCATATCAGCCCGAACAATTATATATTCAAACGTGTGTGTGCGTGAGTGTGTGTAAATGGGTGTGTATGTATGACAATATATACATGTCTATGAATAAATATATGCACCCACTTATGTATATGCTTGGTATATAAGCACATATATACTCGGTATATACGTACGTATATGCTCAGTATATACGCACTTATTTACTAGATATATTCGTACGTATATGCTCAGTATATACGTACTTATATACTCGATATATACGTACATATATGCTCAGTATATGTGTAAATATATACTCGGTATATACGTACATATATACCCAGTATATATGTATGTATATACTCAGTATGTATGTATGTATATACAAAGTATAATGTACGTATATACTACACTATATAAGTATGTATATACCATGTATATACGTACGTATATACTATAGTATATATATGTATATATTGAGTATATACATATACATATATACTTAGTATATACAATAATATAAACTTGGTTTATATGTACATATATACTCAGTATATATTCACATATATACTCAGTATATATTCACATATATACTCTGTTATACGTACATATATACTATAGTATTATATGTACGTATATATAATTATATAGCCTCAAATGACACACACACATACTTTCATGCAAATACACATACCATCAAATACAACATAAGGATAAAATCTAGGGCTTAAAAAACACACATATAAGTCTCTCAGGCATGGTCAGCATCATCTTGTTCTTTGTCCTCTGGCACTCCACGCAGATAGAGAACATTGGTACACCTTCGAATCTTGCATAACATAGAACATTTACAAACCAATAAAGAATTCAACACTATGTCATTGTTAACTAGATAGACTAGTGCATGCAACACCAACTGTCATTTGCTGGAAATTTCACATAACAAGATAATCATGAGCTTATTTTAAAATTACTGAATCAACATTACTCCAAGATTTCCAGTCAACTGCCCATCAAAAAATTCTTCTATGTTTCCCAACTTCACGCATTAATCCATGGTTAATTATAAGAAAGTTAGAAAGTACCAAACAAAAGGGAAATATTAGTTGAAATGACAACAAGCTACACGGTAATGAATTTTTCCCCACATTTATGTTCATTTAGGAATCGTATTGGCTATTAACATTTAAACAGTTTAATTCCATCGATGATTGATAAAAAGCAAGAATAGTTCTGAACTATGACAACAAAGATGTGCACAAAATCAGAGTGTCAAGACCAAACCTGTATTTGTGTGGGACCAAAATTTTTGTATTCATCACATAGCTTCATAAGCTACGGTGCTGTTCCCAGCACTAGGAGGACCAGCCAAACCTTTTACATACCTATATTAGGCTAAAAATCTGCCCAAAATATTCGGGGACACACAAACATATCATAGATATATAAAAATAGTAATTATAGATATGAACAGACACAAATCTAAGTTGATAGTCATAAATTTCAAAAAATATTAAAAAGATGTCAAGCAATGAAGTTTAGAGAGAAAGAGAGTGTAAAAATAAAATATTTTAGAAATAATTAAGATAATAAAAGCTCAGCCTCTTTTTGATACAACTTAAATCTGTAAATATGGGACCCATGCATCGGAAAGACCTTGGCAATGTCTGAATGCTTTGAATCATATTTTTTTCGTGCGTCTCACATCATATGTCTTGCAAAGATTAATTATTAGGTTAATCAGCAAAGCAAAGAATAAAACTAGAATATAAAAAATTGAAACCTTCAAAATAATCTCATCATGTTTTGCTATTCATAGACAAAAATCAAAAATAGTTAAGAAATAATAATGATACGAAATCATCCTCATAATTAGTTGGTAATTTTGTGCTAGCCTCTATTGTGAGGTTTCACAGCTGGATCTTGAACAGCTATCTATCACGTCAATTTCACTAACTGTGATTCCATATAAAACATCTACTATTGCATTACATTCTTAATTTTATTCATCTCATAATTCATTTTTTTAATTTCTTGCATGTCTTCCTTCAAATGATTAATCTGTTCATCCTTCACTTCTTTCATTTCCTACATTTCTTCCTTCAAATTAGTAATCTCCTCATCCTTCTTTTCTTTTATTTCATTCATTTTTTCCATCAAATGAGATATTTGCTCATCCTTCTCTTTCATTTCGGTCTCCATAACTTTAAAATATTCATTTGTTTCCATTACTTATTGTTCGACAGCCTCATCCACCATTGCTATGATAGATGAACTAGAAGCATGACTACTACAATAAAATACTACTCCATTTGATCCAATACTGTACACTCACTGCTTTTTATGACCTCTTAAGGTCTTCAAATAGATAAGATCAGAGTCAATTGGTTGAAGATGCATAGAACCTCAATTTGTTAAGAAGTAGCTATCACACATTCTTCCATGAGTTCCTGAGATAAAATAAAGAAAAATACTAATCTAAATATACATAAAATAAATTAAATATTTTGCATTCTAAACAACATTAACAATGTATTGTAGTATTATGAAATTCTATTAAAATACCAGATTCTTATAGTAATCATCTGAGACTTGTTGTCAACAAACTAACCATCCACTTTCTTCACATGCATCTTCTTGAATATCTCATAAAAATTAGGATCCGGACTCACTTCTTTAGCTTAGAATATGTGTTTATTAAGTCATAAAATAACAAATGATAAAATATTTTAACAAAATTAATAAAACCATGCATAGATTTGATTTATTTGGACTATTAGGACAAAAACTAAATATATAAATGTTTAAGATTTTAAAATTGTACCAAATCTTGAGCATGCTCAATGCTCGACTTTGACCCTCTTGTGTGGTGAGACATTCATGTACCTAGTCCAGCTACCTCATTTCATTGATTTTTGCTATCAATCAATAATTTTCTCTTCACATCTGGCTCCTGCCAATACCTAAGCTACTCTGGCAAGTCATCCTTGGACATAAAATCAAGCATTTCTTTTATATTCTTCAATTTATGGACAAAATTAGAATACCATTCATCAGCTTAGCTCTCCCACAATGACTTTTTCCATCAAATTTGTGTGCCCATGTGCATTGATTCTATATATAAAAAAATCACAAAAGAATTTATATTAATAACAAGGACATAATTATTTACTACTTGAATAATAACCAACATAATAGTTAACTAATTAGATAATTAATTTTCTATGTTTTTGTTTCATTATTTTTATTTGAAAGTCATTGAAATAAGACTCTTTTGTCGATTCAGAAACTTTCTTCCACATGAATGCTTTAGAATCAACCATTTTCTTGAAAAACTTTGTAATTATAGGAACACTCGTGAGATGGAATAAAACTATACAAATAAATAAATAACAATGAAAAAAAGCAAATAAAAACTAAATATTAAAAAACCACTAATAGGAACATCATGATTTTTTATTCAAGTGATATTTGCATATTTTTATTCCTCCCAACTTCAATCTCAATTACTAACTTAGTACAGAATCCAAAGGAAGACAACCCATTTGATAATGTCGATGGTTTTGTAAATGGGGGAAATATCATTGTAAAATTTGGTGTAAAATATGGTCTGGATCAAAAGTGCGTGTAGGAATGACAATTGGTGGTGGGCTTATATCTGATAAATGTGATAGTAAAGGTGTCAATGATGGTGATGGTGATGAAAATAAAGATAGTAATTGTGATGTTCAAGTCTAAATATGATAGGTATGAGATGGTATTGAATTTGCAACATGGTGTAAAATACTAGATGAATTTGGTCTATTACTCCATCCACTTCCACCACCACGGCCACGACCTTTATGATGAACACCCATACATTTTAGAATAAAACACACCAATAAATTTCAACAAAATATAGAAAGTCTTTAATAGTTTAATATTATAATACAATTATAATAGTTTAATTATATGCATCACTATCATCCTCCAATGGATCTTCTGACATTTCGTCTATTCCGATGGAAGTTCCAACTCATCTTCAGATAGAAATCGATCATCTTCAATTTCTATCAGGCCACCATTTGAGTCACATAAATATTCTAGATCTTCATCTACATGCACAGACTCAATATTATTTATGTCATCCTTTTTGAATTTTAGTGCAATAGCTAAGTCTGCACTTCTTTCTTGAGATATTAGCACTTCAAAATTTGATCGAGCTTTTATTTTGAAAATCACTCACCAATTACTCTTATCACGAGATAAACTTGGATATGCATAATAATATACTTGAGTAGCTTTAACTACCATAATAAATGGCTCATATCGATTATATCTATGTTTGTGGTTAACGTCCACTAGCTTATAATCTGAATGAATCTTTGTACCCACATTTCATGTGGGATCAAACTATTCACACTTTAATAATACAATTCTATTATTTTCGAGTCTAGGATACTCCAACTCAATAACTTCTATTAGTTGACCATAATAATCATTCTCATCTACGTTATAACCCGAGCCTTTAAAGCACACATCACTTTTCATTATTATTTTAGAAGAACCATTCCCAATTGTGTAAAATTTATATCCATTGACAAAATACCTTGGATTGGTTGTCACATATCTATATGGGCCTTTACTTAGATTCTAAATAAAAATATCTGAATATCTATTTGAAGGATCATTTTCTTGCAATCATTTTGTGTATACATACTCAAAATATGGTGCAACCTCCTCACAATTAAGTAAAACATAGCTCTGGGTTGCTTTGTACTCTTCATCTATCATACAATTTTGCTTTGTTCTTCCATATGCTCTTCCAAGGTGCTTGAAGATAGATAGTTTGTCCTCGGAATCATCTTCTGCTATCACATGACCTTCATCATTAAGAGGCTATTTCTATTCTTTGTATCGACATGATCCTCAAAATAATAAGAACAAAATGATGATGCTTCTTCTACTAAATTTGCATTGCAAATTGAACCTTCAACTTTTGTATTCTTTCTAACATTCAATTTCAACTTACAATGATACCTACAACCATAATGTTAGGTTTCAATTATATTAAATTATAATATTACTTTATATATGAAATAATAAAACCCAACTAATTATATGTATTTACATCTCAATTGGATACATCCACCTATATTGTACTAGCCCTACTATCTTTGCTTCATATGCCAAATGGACCGGCAAATACTCTATTGAGTCAAAAGAGCTCGGTGGGAGTCTCCATTCAAGCTTACAAAGAATAAGTGGTATGTCATACTCCAGTCTCACCATGTCATCTATTTTGATTGTAGTTGTAGTTAGCTGTTTGAAAAACAAACTAAGTTCTGTAAGGATCTTTCAAACACTTAGGGAAAATAATTCATGTATACAATTGGTATTAATCTTTACATAAATACATGATAGTCATGACTTTTCATTCCAAATAACATAAGATCCTTCATAACCATGAATCTACACATATTTGCCACATATCCATCAGAAAAATTCAAATATTTTACTCATTCACACAATATCTGTCTTGCCTTCTAATCAAGTGTCTAACATGCTTTAGAAAATGTTCTCGTTGCCCTCGTTTAGTTTCAATTTAGGATGCTGACAATAATCATTCAACTCTTGTCTTGATTTTAAATTGTCTTTTGTTTTTCCATCTACATTAAGGATGGTGTTGAAAATAATTTCAAACATATTTTTTTCAATATGCATTACATCCAATTTATGATGAATTAAGTTGGAATTCCAATAGGGCAAGTCCCAAAAAAAATACTACGTTTCCTCTAGCCAAATATTTTGCATATTGGTCTATCATAATATCATCTCCTGAATGAGTTATTGGTGCAACTGTCATTATAGTTTTAATTTTTTGAAATATAGTTCTATTTCCTTGGAATGAATGATTCGTATGTAGAAAATTATGATGGTTATCAAACCAAGACTATTTACTACTAAATTTGAGGGTAAATGCATCAAACTTTTTCATGCGATATGAGCATGTGAATCATTCAATAGTACTCCAGCAAGACAACTTTGAATATGTAGAAATATCACTTACCGTCAACATAAGGGCCGCCTACATAAAGAAATTTTGCTTCTCTGAAAAAACATATGTATTCATGCCAATATCCCACAAATGATTTAACTCAGCTATAAAAGGCTGTAAGAAGACATCTAGCATTTCTTTCGATTTTTTTGGCCCTGGAACCAAAATTAACAAAAATATATATTGGTCCTTCATACACAAGCACGGAGACAAATTATAAGGTGTCACTATAACTGGCCATATTGGATACTATTGTCCAGATTGCTCAAATTGCTAAAATCCATCAGTGCTGAAACCAAATCTCACATTTCAACTTTCAGCTACAAAATCTTGATGTAAATGATTGAAATACTTCCGAGAAAGTGAATCTGATGGATGACACATTACCCCTTCTTCACTCTCATGCTCAGAATGCCACTTCATATCATTTGCTGTAGCATTTGATGCATATAGTCTCTGCAATCGAAGAATTAATGAAAATAATATTTTTCTTAAATGTAAATTTTAATTTTTTTCGCATATATGCAACACGAGGTGCTTTCTTAAACCAAGGATGATCACAAAACTTATAGCTAATTAAATCACTTTCCCACCCTAATATAACATACATCCATTAAAACAACAATCAATTTTTTCTACTGGTAGACTCATTCCTCGTAGTAACTTCTTAGTATTGTAAAAGTTGTTAGTGACCAAATTATTATCTGGAATAATCTCTTTCAACAGTTCTGTCACCTGATCAAATAATTTTTCAAATATATGATTTTCCATCTTAATGCTCATAAGTTGAGTCACAAGTAACAATTGGGAATGTGTTTTAAAACCAGGCCACAACTCATTATCTGTAGCTTTAAACATTTCATAAAATTTCTAATCTTCATGATTAGGTTGTTCATCCATGTAATCCATATTGAAGGTAGCACCAGCACCTTCCATGACCATTCTATGGTATTTATTTTATTCTTCTTCACCACAAGAAAATGATTCAATACCCTCATTTCGATCAATGTTCAGACCATTGTACTTTCTACATGATAAATCAAAACAAAATAATTTTGTACAAAGCCATATTTAGCCAAATGGTATCTTATAGTGTTTAGATAATGAAAAGTGATATTCTGACAATTTTTATGATTACATGGACACTTACTTTTTTTCTCTATCCATCCATCTCGATTGACTACATGCAAATTAATGAAAGTTTCAAGCCCACTCAAAAAATCTTTATTCAAAATTCCATTCATAAACCTTTTATACATCCACTGACAATCTAAACTCATTTTGTCTTGTTTTATTTACAAATAATAATGCTCAATCATTATTTTGAATTAAACATTCAATTACATCAAAATATACTAATAATTAAATCAAATTACTTATAGATGAATATTTAAAAATTAAATATCATGAATATCGAGATAATGCATTGCAAGAATCTACATGAATAGATAAAGTAAATTTTAGGATGGGAAAGATTAATAGATATCATGCTATTACTAGATAAAGAGGGCAAAATATTATAATGGACAAGAAAGGAAAGCAAAAAAGAAAGAAATTTAAACGTTGAAGGGGGAGAGGGAGAGAGAGTGAGAGAGAAAGAGAGAGTTAGAGGGAGTGAGAGAGAAAGAGAGTGAGTGAAAGAGAAAGGGGGAGAGTGAGAGAAAAAGGGGGGAGTGAGAGAGAGAGAGAGAGAGAGAAATGGAGAGAAGGAGAGAAAAATAAATAGAGGGAGAGAGAGCGAGAGGGAGGGAGAGAGAGAGAGGGCAAGCAAGAAAGAAGGAGAGTGAGAAAGAAAATAGCAAGAGAGAGAGAGAGAGAGAGAAATGGAGAGGAGAGAAAAATAAATAGAGGGAGAGAGAGCGAGAGGGAGGGAGAGAGAGAGAGAGGGCAAGCAAGAAAGAAGGAGAGTGAGAAAGAAAATAGCAAGAGAGAGAGAGAGAGAGAGTGTGTGTGTGTGTGTGTGTGTGACACAGAAATAAAAAGAGAAAGAGAGTGACAAATAAAGAATGAGATAGGGAGAGAGAGACACACAAAGAATGCAATGTTAGAATGAGGAATTATATAAAAGAATAAAACATTTTCTTCTATACAAAGCTATCAAATATTACATCTTTTGTTAAATATAAGTTCATATATGAGCATGAGGCCCAGGGGGTGAGATTAGGTAAGAGTATGACCCTCATTTCAATAGCATGCTATATCTTACCAATGGACACTCTCATTCTATGTGCTTACATATTAATGATATTATATCTTTTGGCAATTAATTTCAAGTTAGTACAAAAAATTAGAATTATCCCAATTATAATTATATTTTATTATACATATAGTATATATAGTTATAAATAGTTATATATAGTTAAACATATAGTTATATATAGACACACACACACACACATGCATATATATATATATATATTCATACAAGTAGTTATATGTAGTTATACATAAATGTATACAAAGTTATTAACAAATATATAGATTTGCATATATGTATACATATATGTATACATAGTTAAAAATATAGTTATATATATTTATATTAAGTTTTATATAGTTATACAAATATGTATATATAGTTATACACATATAGTTAAACATAATGTTGTTTGTTGTTATACATGTAATTATAAATATAGTTACATGTGGTTATACATGTAGTCAAACATAGTAAAACTTATATTTATACATGTAGGTATATATATTTTTGTATATAATTATATGTATTTATAGATATAGTTATGTATATGTATAGATATAGTAAAATACATTTTTATATAATAATATATAAAAATGTATATTAAATATATGTTGAAAATTATATATTTAAATATAGTTATGTATAAAGTTTTTATAGTTATACATATAGTAAGTAATAATTATTTATTGTTTTATATTATTATAAATATAGTAACTGTAGTTATAAATAGTTATACATAGTCAAACATATTGTTTTATATATATATATATATATTCATACAAGTAGTTATATGTAGTTATACATAAATGTATCAAAGTTATAAACAAATATATTGATTTAGATATATGTATACATATATGTATACATAGTTACAAATATAGTTATATTAATTATAGAGTTTTATATAGTTATACAAATATATATATATATATATATATATATATATATATATATATATAGTTATACACATATAGTTAAACATAATGTTGAATGTTGTTATACATGTAATTATAAATATAGTTACAATGTGGTTATACATATAGTTACATATATAGTTAAACATATATTTATACATGTAGGTATATATATTTTTACATATATTTATATATATTTATACATATAGTAATGTATATGTATAGATATATTAAAATACATTTGTATATATTAATATATAAAAATGTATATTAAATATATGGTGCAAATTATTTATTTAAATATCATTACGTATAGAGGTTTTATAGTTATGCATATAGTAAGATATAATTATTTATAGTTATATATTATTATACATATAGTATATTTAGTTATAAAAAGTTATATATAGTTAAACATATAATTATGTGTGTGTGTGTGTGTGTGTGTATTCATACAAGTAGTTATAAGTATTTATACATAAAAGTATACAAAGTTATAAACAAATATATAGATTTACATATATGTATACATAGTTACAATTATAGTTATTATTAATCTATTAGTGTTTTATATAGTTATACAAATATTTATATATAGTTATACACATATAGCTAAACATAATGTTGTAGGTTTTTATACATATAATTATAAATAGTTACATGTGGTTATACATATAGTTACACATATAGTTAAACTTATATTTATACATGTAGGTATATATATTTTTTCATATAATTATATATATTTATACATTTAGTAATGTATAGCTATAAATATATTAAAATGCATTTGTATATATTAATATATAAAAATGTATATTAAATATATATTGCAAATTATTTATTTAAATATCATTACGTATAAAGGTTTTATAGTTATGCATATAGTAAGATATAATTATTTATAGTTATATATTATTATTCATATAGTATATTTAGTTATAAAAAGTTATATATAGTTAAACATATAATTATGTGTGTGTGTTTGTGTATTCATACAAGTAGTTATAAGTATTTATACATAAAAGTATACAAAGTTAAAAACAAATATATAGATTTACATATATGTATACATAGTTACAATTATAGTTATTTTTAATTATATAGTGTTTTATATAGTTATACAAATATTTATATATAGTTATACACATATAGCTAAACTTAATGTTGTAGGTTGTTATACATATAATTATAAATATAGTTACATGTGGTTATATATATAGTTACACATATAGTTAAACTTATATTTATACACCTCGATAAATATATTTTTTCATATAATTTTATATATTTATACATATAGTTATGTTTTAATATATATATAGTAAAATACTTTTGTATATATTAATATATAAAAATGTATATTAAATATATATTCTTTATTTTATATTTAAATATAGTTACTTATATAGTTTTTATAGTTATACATATAGTAAGATACAATTATTTATAGTTATATATTATTATACAAATAGTATATTTTGTTAGAAATATAGTTATATTTAAATTATACATATAGCTATAAATTATAATATAGTTAAAATAGTTATATATAGTTATAAAATTAGTTTACATAGTTACAAATATAATTAAATATAGTTATAAAGAAATTTATATAGTTATACAGATATTTATAAATAATTATACATATATAGTTAAACATATAGTTATATATAAATGTTATATGTTTTAATTATAATTATCGTTACATGTGTGATTGCACACAAAGTTATCCATATAGTTATAAATGTAGTTATACATGTTGTAGATGTAGTTATATATAGTTTTTCATTTAATTATATATATTTAGACATATGGCTATATATAGGTATTGATGCAGATAAATACATTTATATATAGTAATATTTTGATATACATATTGTTAAATGCATTTATATATAGTTTTTTGATATATTCGTGTCAAGAGAGAGAGGCAAATGGTCCTAGTTAGATACTTAGAGTTGTCTGTGGACAACATGACAATTTTATAAGTATTATAATTCTGTAAATGTTTTATTTTTTGATTATCAAAAAATGTATTAAACAATAAATATATATAAAACATAAATACTCATCTTTTTTTTTACTTAATAACTTATTTTCAACAAGTTATTATGCGTGTAGCATAGCACACATTTAAAACAGACCTCTTGCAATTTTAATTATCAAATTAATTAAACAATAAATATATAAATAATTTCAAAAAATAGATGTAGAGCTTACCAACTAGAAAAAAAAAATCTTGGCGACAAAATTTATAAACTTCCTATTGCAAGGCACACATGAAAAGATTATTGGTCTTTAAGCCACTCTCCTTAAAATTATAACTACTCTTTATGTTAAAAAATATATAAATATATATATTTTATGGTTATAAATTTTTAAGAATACATATTAATTTTTATAAAGATAATATGAAATAATTTTAAAGGCATAAAATTGTATATTTTTTGATATCATATATAATTTTTAAAATTCTAAAAATTACTTAAAGTGAGAGATAATCATAAAATATTATATTTATTATTTTAATAAAGAGTGATTATTAAAAGCTAATAGTAAAAATATTACTCAATTATTTAATTCTTATAAAGTTTAGTAAGGGCAAACATCTATGTATTTATTTTTAAATATCAATTTATTTACTTTTAAAAATTAATAAAAAAATTTAAATTTTTATTATAATTAAAGATTTTCAAAATTTGTAGTAATTATTTTTTTAAAATTTTTCTATAATCATAAAATTTCTTTTATACTTATAATAATATTAATATTTACTAGTTTATTCGTTAATTCAGATATTTTTGTAAATATATTCTATTTAATCATACAATGAATTATTTTACCTTTATATTTGTAAAAATTTTAATGTATGTTCATCTATTTTTTAAAATAACTTAAAAATTATTATAAATATAGAATTACTTATTTTAAGTTACTTTAATAGAAAATTTTAAGTTTCTTAATTAAAAATTTTAGAAAAATTTTTTGTATACTTTTTTTTAAAATTTTATAATCATAAAAATAGTTATTTTATTCCTTATTAAGATAAATTATCTTTTGTATTTTTATAATTTTATAAATTATTTATTTATAATATCCTATTTTTATAATTTTATAAGAAGAATGTGTCTTTCAAGAATCGCTCTTCATTTGTCATACATCTTTTCATAACTCTTCCATGGTGCTTGAAGATAGATAGTTTGTCCATAGAATCATCTTCTACCATCACATGACCTTCATCATTCCGAGGCACATTTCTATTATTTGTATTGACATTATCCACAAAATAATAAGAACAAAATGATGATGCTTCTTCTACTAAATATACATTGCAAATTGAACCTTCAACTTTTGTCTTGTTTCTAACATTCAATTCCAACTTACGAAGATACCTACAACCACAAATTTTAGGTTTCAATTTTATTAAATTCTAATATTACTTTATGTATGAAATAATAAAACACAGCAAATTATATGTATTTACCTCTCAAAAGGATACATCCACCTATATTGCACTGGCCTTGCTATCCTTGCATCATATGCCAATTGGACCGGCAAATGCTCTATTTAGTCAAAAAAAATCAGTGGGAATATCCGTTCAAGCTTACAAATAATAAGTGGAATGTCATTCTCCAGCCTCACCATGTCATCTATTTTGATTGTGGCTGCAGTTAGCTGTTTGAAAAATAACATAAGTTATGTAAGGACCTTTTAAACACTTAGGGAAAGTAATTCATGTAATGCAATTAGTATTTATCCCTGCATAAATACATGACAGTCATGACTTTTCATTCCTAATAACTTAAGATTCTTAATATCCACGCATCTACCTATATTTGACACATATCCATCAAGGAATTTCAAATTTTTAACCCATTCACATAATATATGTCTTGCCTCTTATCAAGTGTGTAGCAAGCTTTAGGGAATATACTTGTTGTCTCATTCAGTTTCAATTCAGGACACCAACAAGTAATCATTCAGCTCTTGTCTTGATTTTAAAGTGTCTTTTGTTTTTTCGTATACATTAAGGATAGTCTTTAAAACATTGTCAAACATATTTTTTTTCAATATGCATTACATCTAAGTTATGCCGAATTAAATTGGACTTCCAATAGGGTAAGTCCCAAACTATACTACGTTTCCTCCAGCCAAATATTTTTCCTATTGGTCTATTACTCTCAGTAGCATCCTTTTCAGCTACCTTCTTCAAACCCAAACTTGGAATCTCTGTCATAATATCATCTCCTAAACGAACTACTGGTGCAATTGTCATCACAATTTTATTTTTTTCGAAATGCAGTTCTATTTCTTTGAAATCGATGATTTGTATGTAGAAACTTACGATAGTTATCAAACCATGACTGTTTACCACTAAATTTGAGGTAAATGCATCAGAATTTGTCATGTAATATTGGCATGCGAATCATCCTACAGTACTCCAGCTAGACAACATTGAATATGCGGGAAAGTCACTTACCGTCCACTTACGGGCCACCCGCATAATGAAATTTTGCTTCTTTGAGATATCATATGTATTTATGCCAATATCTCACAAATGATTTAACTTTGCAATAAGAAGCGGTAAGAAATCATCCAGCATGTCTTTTGAATTTTTTGTCCTCGGAACTAATATTGACAAATATATATATTTCTCCTTCATACAGAACCACAAAGGCAAGTTATAAGGATTCACTATCACTTGCCATGTTGAATACTATTTTCGAGATTGCCCAAATTGCTGAAATCCATCTATGTAGAGACCCAATCTCACATTTTGACTTTCAGCTGCAAAATCTTTATGTATATAATTAAAATGCTTCCAAGCAAGTGAATTTAATGGATGACGCATTACCCATTCTTCAATCTCATGCTCAGAAGTCACCTCATAACATGTTCTGTAATATTTGATGCATATAGTCTCTGTAATCGAGGAATTAATGGAAAATAATAAATCTTTTTAAATTCAACTTTCAATTTTTGTCACATATCTACAGCACAAGGTGCCTTCTTTAATCAAGTATGATCACAAACTTACAACAATCAATTTTTTCCACTTGTAGACCCATTCCTTGAAGTAACTTTTTAGTGTTGTAAAGTTGGTAGTGATCAAATTATTATCTAGAATAATCTCTTTCATTAGTTTTGTCACCTGATCAAATAATTTTTTAGAAATATGATTTTCTGACTTAATGCTCATAAGTTGAGCCACGAGTGATAATTACGAATGTATTTTACAACTAGGTCACAACTCTTTATCTGCTTTAAGCTTTTCAAAAAATTTATAGATTTAGGATTAGGTGGTTCATCCATGTAATCCATATTGAATTTAGGACTAGTTGCTTTCGTGATCATTCTATGGTATGTGTTTGATGAATCTTCACTACAAGAAAATGATTTAGAACCCTCATTTTGGTCAATGTTCAGAGCCATTGTGTTTTTCCCATGATAAACAAACAAAATAATTTGACACAAAGCCATATTTTGTCAAATGGTATATTATAATATTTGCCTCACGAAAAGAGATATTTTTACACTTGCAATGATTACATGGATACTTAATTTTTTATCCATCCATCCATCTCAATTGAGTACATGCAAATTTAATGAAAGTTTCAAGCCCACTCTAAAAATCCTTATTCAAAATTCCATTCATAACCCATTAGTACATCCACTTATGATCTGGACTCATTTTTCCTAGTTTTATTTACAAAAAAAATAATGATTAATCATTATTTTGATTTAAACATTCTATTACTTCAAAATATACTAATAATTAAATAAATTTACTTACAGATGAATATTTAAAAATTAAATATCATGAATATCGAGGCAATGCGTTTGTAAAATCTACATGAATAGATAAAGCAATTTTTAGCATGATAAAGATTACTAGATATCATGGTAATACAAGATAAAAGCAAAATATGATAATGCACAAGAAAGGAAAGTACAAAAGATTGACATTTAAAGTTTGAAGGGGGAGAGGAGAGAGAGAGTGAGAGAGAGAGAGAGAAGGTGGGGGGAGAGAGAGAGAAGGTGGGGGGGAGAGAGAGAGAAGGTGGGGGAGAGAGAGAGGTGCAGAGAAATGGATAGATGAGGAGAGAGAGAGAGAGGGAGAAGAGAGAAAGAAAGGGGGAGAGAGGGGGAAAAAGAAATGGCAAAAGGGTGAGAGAGGGAGAGGGAGAGAGAGGGAGGGGAGAGAGGGAGAGAGAGAGAGAGAAACAAGCAAGAAAAGAGAGTGAGAAACAAAATAACAATAGAGAGTGTGTGTGACACAGAAAGAAAAAGAGGAAGAGAGTGACATAGAAAGAATTAGAGAGGGAGAGAGAGACACAAAGAGAATGCAATGTTAGAATGAGGAATTACATAAAAAAAAAAAATTCTTGTGCAAACCTATCAAATATTATATCTTCTATCATACATATGTTCATATATGAGCCTGAGGCCCTAGAGATGGGATTAGTTAATAGTACGACCCTTATTTGTATTATACCATATATGAGCCCTACAAACAGACACTCTCATGCAATGTGCTTACATATTGTTGATATTTTATTTTTTGTCGTTTAATTTCAAGTTAGTGCAAAAAATTAGTATTATCCCATATATAATTATATGTTAGTATACATATAGTACATGTAGTTATAAATAGTTACATATAGTTAAACAAATAGTTATATATAGATATATGCATACTAATAGTTATAAGTAGATATACATAAATGTATACAAAGTTATAAATAATTATGTAGATTTACATCTATGTATACATAATTAAAATAAAAGTTATATTTATATATATAAGTTTTTTATAGTTATACTAATATTTATATATAGTTATACACATAAAGTTAAACATTATGTTGTATGTTGTTATACATAATT
>JAREIK010000454.1:0-11636 GCA_029783825.1 Sapria himalayana
GAAGAGGAGGAGGAAAAAGAGATGATAATACAGGAGGAGAAGAAGAAAGAGATGAAGAATAAAAGAAGATGAAAAGGTAGAAGGAGAAAAGGAGAATATGAAGAAGGAAAAAAAAGGAGGAGCAGGAGAAGAATAAGAAAAAAAAGAAGAATAAGAATGAGAATAATAATAATAATAATAATAATAAGGAGAAGAAGAATAAGAAGAAGGAGGAGGAGGAGGAGGAGGAGAAGAATAAGAAGAATAAGAAGAAGAAGAAGAAGGAGAAGGAGAAGGAGAAGGATAAGAAGAAGGAGAAGGAGAAGAAAGAAGAAGAAGGAGGAGGAGGAGGAGGAGGAGGAGGAGGAGAAGGAGACGAATAAGAAGGAGAACAATAAGGAGAAAAAGAAGGAGAAGGAGAAGTAGGAGGAGGAGGAGAAAGAGAAGAAGAAAAGGAAAAGAATTAGAAGAAGAAGAAGAAGGTGAAGAAGAAGGACAGAGAAGGAAAGAGAGCGAAAGAGAGTTAGAGTAGAAGGAGATGAACAAGGAGAACAATATGGAGAAGAAGAAGGATAAGAAGAATAAGGAGAAGTAGAAGAGGAACAAAAAAGAATGAGAAGAGAAGAATGATGAGAAGAAGACGAATGCATAAGAAGAATAAGAAGAAGGAGAAGTAGAAGATGAAGAAGAAGAAGTAGGAGGAGGAGGAAAAGTAGAAGAAGAGGAAGAAGGAGAAAAGGAAAAGATGAATAAGGAGAAGAAGAAAAATGATAAGCTGAAGAAGTATAAGATAAAAAAGAAAGTGAAGAAGAAGAAGGTGAATAAGAACTAATGATAAGTATAAAAAATAGAATAAGAAGATAAAAAAGAAATAAAATAAAGAAGTAGTAGAAGAAGAAGGAAAAGAAGGAACAAAAGGAGGAAGAGATGAAGTAGGAATAGAAAATAAGGAGAAGAAGAAGAATTAAAAGAAAAAGAAAAGAAGAAGAAAAAAAGAATATAAGAAGAAGAAGAAGGAGAATGAGAAAAATAAGGAGGAAGAAGAATAAGAAAAAGAAAAAAAAAAGAGAATAAGGAGGAGGAGGAGAAGTAGGAGATGAAGAAGAAAGCTAAGAATAGAAAAAGAAGAGAAAGAATAGAAGGAGAAGAAGAAGAAGATGTAGGAAAAGAACAAGGATGAGGAGGAGGAGGAGGGGGATAAGAAGAAGAAGAAGAAGAATAATAATAATAATAATAATAAGGAGAATAAGGAAAGATAGCAGAAGGAAAAGAGAATAAGGAAAAGAGAAGAAGGGGGAGGAAGAGGAGGAGAAGTAGGAGAAAAAGAACAAGGAGTAGGAGGAGAATAAAAGAAAAAGAAGGAGGAGGAATAGAAAAAGAAAGAGAAGGAGGAAGAGAAAAACAAAGAAAAGAAGGAGATAGAGAAGGAGGAGGAGGAGGAAGATAAGAAGAAGATGAAGGAGGAGGAGGAGGAGGAGAATAAGAATAATGAAAAGAAGGAGGAGAGGAGGAGGAGGAAGAGAAGAATAAGAATAATGAAAAAAAGAAGAAAAGAAGGAGAAAAAGATTGAGAAGAAGAAGGAGTAAAAGAAAAAAAAGAAGGATAAAAAGAAGACGAAAAAATAGATGGAGAAGTAGAATAAGGAGAAGAAAAATAATATCAAGATGAAGAAGGAGAAGAAGAAGAATGTGAAGAAGGAGATAAATAAGAAGTATAAGAAGAAGAAGAAGTAGTAGTAGTAGTAGTAGAAGGAGAAGAAAAAGAAGGAGAAGAAGGAAAATGAGAAGAAGAAGAAGAAGAAAGAGAAGAAAAAGATGGAAGATAAGAGGAATAATGTGAAGAAGAAGTAAGAGAAGAAGAAGAAGAAGGAGAATAAGGAAAAGAAGAAGAAGAAGGTAAAAAGGAGAAGGAGACAAAGTAGAAGAAGTAGAGAGAGGAGGAGAAGAAGGAGAAGTATAAGAAAAAGAATGAAAAGAAGAAGAAGGAGATGAAGAAGAAAAATAAAAATAAAAAAAATAAGTAGAATAAGAAGAATAAAAAAAGAAGATGGAAAAGAAGTAGATAAGTAGAAGAAAATGAAATTGAAAAAAGAGGACAATAAGAAGAAAGGGGACAAGAACAAGTAAAAGAAGAAATAAAAGAAGAACTAAGGAGAAGGAAGAATTAAAAGAAAGCAATATGAAGGAGATGAAGTAGTAGGAGGAGGAGGAAGAAGAGGAGGCCACAGAAGAAGTAGATGAAGAAGAAGTAAAAGAAGAAGAAGAGGAAGAAGTTGGAGAAGAAGAAGGAGAAGAAGAAGTAGAAAAAGAAGAAGTAATAAAAATGGATGGAGAAGAAGAAGAAGGTGAACAAAAAGAAGGAGAAGAAATAGGAGAAGAAGTTGGAGAAGAAGAAGAAAGTAGAAAGAAGTAGGATAATAAGAAAATGTAGAAGAAGAATAAGAAGGAATAGAAGAAGAAGGATAAGATAAATAAGTAGAAGGAGAAGGAGAAGAAGGAAATGACAAACTAGAAGAAGGAGAAGAAGAAGATGGAAGGAGGAGGAGGAGGAGGAGAAGGAGGAGAAGAAGTAAAAAATAAGAAGGAGAAGAACAAGAAGATGAAGAAGAATGAGGAGGAGGAGGAGGAGGTGGTGGAGAAGGAGAAGGAGAAGAGGAAAAAAGAAAATTGATAAAAAAAGGAGGAGGAGAAAAAGTAAAAGAAGAATGAGAAGAATAAGAAGAATAAGAAGAATGAGAAGTAGAAAGAGAAGGAGAATAAAAAGAAGTTAGAGAAGAAGAAGAAGGAGGAGGAGGTGAAGAAGAAGGAGAAAAAGAAGTACTCGCGATTTTCTAAACTCTCGCGATTTTCTCTTGCGATTATATCTCACGATTATCTTTGGTGAACTGTTGTGCGAATTGTTGGGTGAACTATTGTGCAAATTGCTGCGCGAATTGTTGTTCGATATAATATTTGCATAGTTTTATTATGTGTAACTGCTAGTTTGTATAACGAAGAGAGAAATCGAAGAACACTCCATTGCTGCTCAAATCAAGCTCAATTCAAGTTGAGAATGAAGAAAACTAACTTATTATTAAATAATAAGTCTTTTGCCTCGATGGCGAAGGGAACCTCGCCAATTTCACGAACTCAAGGGAACAAAAACGGGCTCCCGGTTATCATCTTCTCTGTCGAAGAAACTCGAAGGCTCTTAGAACCTTTCGAATACACGCTCGTTGGTAAATTCTCTCACTGCAGGCCTCGTGCGATTGGAGTTCAGAAATTTATCGATAATTTAAAGCCTAAGGGGAAGGTGAAGTTTGCTGACTTCGACGCCAAACATGTCGTGCTACAATGCTCTCTACTAGAAGATCAATATCGCCTATGGCAGTGGGGATTATGGCAAGTCGACGGCTTCCCCATGCGTATACTGAAGTGGACAAAGGATTTTACTCCTCTTGAAAAGGCGCCTATAGCCCTGGTATGGTTTACATTGCCGTTTCTGCCACTTCATTTTTTTCTCTGAAACATCTCTCTATGCAATTTCGTCGTGTTTGGGAAAGCCCATGCTACGGGACGAATCCACAGTAACCATGTCAAGGCCGAATAAAGCTCGTGTATGTGTCGAGCTTAACCTCTTAACTAAACCGCCCGACAAAATATGGATAGGCAGTGGTGAATGTGAACAGGCCGAGGGGTTTTGGCAAACTGTCATCCCCGAAAGCATTCCTCCTTACTGTCTAAGATGTAAGAGGATCGGGCATGAAAATCTATCGTGCGAGGTGGGGGAAGATGAGCAGAACAACGGGCAGCAGCATGAAGGAGGAGGTAAGAAGGTGATGCAATGGGTAAGAAAAGAGGAGGCCCCTCTTCTCAAACAAAATATCCAGCCAAAGGGAGATCTGGACAGTGGAAATATCCCATGTTTTCCACCATATTATCCAAAGATTACTCAAGAAGAAGTAATCCCTATAGAGACTAACTTGGGGATAGAGAAGGATGTTAGCTTAAATAAAGGATGGGAGGAGGTAAAACACAAGAGAAAATATAAAATAACATCTAAAACCAGAATTGTATTGAAAGAAAAACTTGAAGATTATGCGTGGATAAACGAGGATCTTCTGGACTTTCCTGAAGATGAATCGGTAATTTTTAGTTGTCCTTCAAGTAAAAAGGGTGATGTATCTCAAGACGAGCCTGAGGTGAAAGCAAAGGATGATATATATATTTATAATGAAGATTGGAGGAATCTCTCAAGAACCCAATCCATGGAGGCCCTAAAGCAAATGGCCATGGTGCTTGGAAAACACGTAAAATATAATTAGATTAGGCATGAAAATACTCACACTCTTAAAACAGTAAGAAATACGAAAAAATATGCTAACATGTCTTATGAATCTAAGTGTACAACTCGACCCCAAGCCAAATTAGGTTTTAATGGATAGATGCCTATATTGGAATGTTAGGGGGGTAGCTAATAGCCCCACGATAAATAGATTAAGACTTTTAATAAAAGAACACAAAATTTCATTAATGATTATTGCAGAGCCAATGGTCCTACAAGATCAACTAAATAAATATAGAGAAATTTTAGGATTTAATAAGGCTTATGCTAACCTAAATAGTAAACTTTGGATTTTATGGCACAATAAGCTGAAAATTGAAATAATAAAAGATACTGAACAAATAGTACATTTCAAATTAGATAAGAGCATAGATTAAATAATTTCAGCAGTTTATGCAAAAAATGAAAAACAATCTAGGTTAGCTCTATGGGAGGAAATGAAAGATATAGCAAGTAGAAATTCACCTTGGATCATAGGAGGCGACTTTAACATAATTAGAAGCCCTCAAGAAAAGAAAGGTGGCAAACCACCGGATAAGGTAGCCATGAAACAATTTAATGACACAATAGTTAATTCTAATCTAATGGAAATAGATTTCACTGGTTCGAGATATACCTGGTGCAATAATTGGCAAAAAGAGGAGTCATCTGGGCTCGACTGG
Source organism: Sapria himalayana (assembly GCA_029783825.1). NCBI lineage: Eukaryota > Viridiplantae > Streptophyta > Magnoliopsida > Malpighiales > Rafflesiaceae > Sapria > Sapria himalayana. The sequence continues at coordinate 4,966 of JAREIK010000454.1, forward strand.
ATAGGATAATCTGTAACACAAAGTGGGTCACCTCACAAGGGATTACGGGGCTTAGACACTTAAATAGAACTTGTTCTGACCATAGCCCCCTGCTTATCACGATTCAAAGAAACCAGGGTAATACGTCTAATTTTAAATTCCAAAATGTGTGGGTAAAGCATGCAAGCTTTGAAGGCCTTGTCAAAGAGTCTTGGAAAGAGCCAGCAGAGGGCAAGCCGATGCAAGTTCTATCAATTAAGCTTCTGAGGCTAAAAGCTTGTTTAAAAACATGGAATAAAGAGGTCTTTGGAAAATTAAATCAGGAGCTAAAAAAAGTAGATGAAAATGTAGCCAAGCTGGAACAAGATTTTGACTCCACTAATAATAATGAAACTCTGATAGAACTAAGTAAGGCTAAAGGAGAGCTGAGATTGAAATTACACATGGAAGAAATTTATTGGAAACAACGAGCAAAGATAAAATGGTTAAAAGATGGTGACCGTAATACTAAATTTTTTTACAATATGACTAAAATAAAATCTCAAAAGAATAAAATTAAAGGACTAAAAAATAAAGAAGGAAAATGGGTAGAAGATGAAAAGGAAATAGGAGCACTTTTTAAAAATTTTTTTGAAAATCAACTATGCAGTCAGTCATGTAGGACAAACAATTCTTTAATGCATGAGATTAGGGCAACCATTACGGAAGCTCAAAACCATTTAATGGAATTGATCCCAGAAGAACCAGAAGTTAAAGAGGCTGTCTTTAGTCTTGATAAAAAAAGTGCAGTAGGATCTGATGGTTGGAATAATTATTTTTTCCAGGCAAACTGGCATACGGTTAAAACTGAGCTAATCCCTGCAATTGCAAGTTTTTTTGTAGGTGCGGAAATCCCAAAATCATGGGTAAAATCTTTTATAGTATTAATCCCAAAAAAAGAATCACCACAGAAATGCGAGGATTATAGACCAATAAGTTTATGCAATGCAATTTATAAAATTTTGGCAAAAATATTACAAAATAGACTAAGCTTAATTTTACCGTCAATAATATCTCAGGAACAAACGGGTTTTGTTAAAAATAGATTAATGATTGAAAATATAAAACTTGCATCAGAAATGATGAAAGAAATAGGAGGTAAATCAAGAGGAAAAAACTTAGTGGTCAAGCTAGATCTATCGAAAGCCTTCGATAGAGTAGAATGGGATACCCTTTGTTTTGTGCTGAGAAGGTTCGGTTTCTCTGAGCTAACCATAGATCTAATATATAGATGCATTTCAAGTACTTGGGTAAGAGTCCTTGTAAATGGAAAGATAAGTGAGGAATTTAAACCAAATAGAAGTTTAAGGCAAGGGGATCCGTTATCCCCCCTTCTTTTTGATATTTACTTAGAATTATTAATACGAAACTTGAATAATAGAATATCCGAAGCTAAAATAATGTCATTCAGACAACCAAGGAATACACCCATAATAGGCTGTTTAGCCTACGCAGATGACCTTATAATTTTTACAAATGCTAGTACAAAGTCTTTAATGAATCTTATGGATCTTCTTCAAATATTTGAAAAAGAGACAGGCCAAATGGTAAATAAAAGTAAATGTCAGTTTATGCTTGCTAAAAATGCAAAATTAAAGTTAGTAGATAAAATCAAACATATTACAGGTTTCGCAGAAATTAAAGGGGCATTAATGTACCTAGGTTGTCCGATATATGAGGGGAGATTGAAGGAAGAATATCTAACTTACCTTCAAGATAAGCTAAGAAATAAAATAGCAGGATGGAAAGAAGAGCTCCTGGGATTTGGGGGGAGGATAACGCTGCTTTCACATGTCTTACAAAGCACACTAACACATATTTTATCAGTCATACATCCCCCTAAAAAATTTATTAAAAAACTCGAATCAGAAATGGCTAACTTCTTATGGGGTAAAAAACAAGGTAGAAATAAATTACACTGGAAGGACTGGAAAAGATCCATTATCCGAAAGAGGAAGCAAGATTATGTCTAATGAGCCTTCAGGACTCGGCAGCTGCCTGGGATTGCAAAGGCTAGTGGAGACTTAAAGAAAGTGATAATCTTTTTGGCTAAATATATGCGGGTAAAATATTTAGATAATAAGAATAAGACCCCCAAGAAAGCTTCGAACTGTTGGAAGTCAATGGAAAAACAAAAAGTTATAATAGACTCACACTCCACACTAAAGAAGAGTGGCTGGAAATGGACGTTAACACCACAAGGAAACTTCTCCCTCAAGTCGGCAAAAGATCTGGTCAGAAAGAAAAAATCGGCTCAAACTCTATTTAAATGGGTATGGCAAGAAAACATCCCGCAAAAAATGAGTTCCTTCACATGGAAGGCTCTAATGAATGCTATACCGGTAGATAAGAATATACAAAAGAAAGGGATAAAAATGGCATCAAGATGTGAATGCTGTTCACAAGCGGTTGAAACAACTGATCATTTATTTTCCAATGGGCCTATTGCAGCGAAAATATGGAGAGAGATGGAAGGGGAAAAAAGAATATGTAACAAAGATGATGGATTAATAGATAAAGTTAAAAAATGGGAAAGTGAAAACACGAAAAGCCCCACCAGAAAATGGTTTAATCAGAAATTGCCGCATCTAATTATTTGGTGCATATGGAAATCTCGAAACAAAAGTAAATTTGAAAATAAAAGGATGAATTTAACAGAAATTATAAAAGATATTAGAAAGGAGATATGTAATATATCAATAATGAAACCTATAAAAATAGAGGAAATGAAACAAGAAAAGAAGCTTGAGAAAGCATGAGACCTCACTTATAAAGTTATAAAATAGCAATGGGCTAAATGTATATAGTGGAACACTCCACCGGTTGGAAAATTTTCACTTAATATGGATGGTAGTTTTAGTAGGGACACTGGAATAGCAGGAGGAGGAGGGGTAATAAGAGATCATACATGACCGTAAATAGAGCTTTCACCAGATCTAGTAGAGCCTCCTCGGCCCTAGAATTAGAAATTAAAGCATTGAAATCAGGGTTAGAGATATGTAAGCAGCTAAATTTTAAAAATATAGAAGTTCAGGTAGACTCGAAATTATTAGTCGAAATAGTAATTAACAAGAAAATATTATGGAGGTATGAAGAGGACCTAGAAGTAATTCTTAGCCTTTTGGATGAACTGAAGGCCTCAATAACACATATATATAGAGAAGCTAATAATCTAGCGGATAGTCTATCTAGAATAGGCACCACTAGAGGAGATATAGAATATAACGTGGAATCCATGCCAAATAAACTAAAGGGAATAGCATGTTTAGATAAAATGGGATTTCCTTATATTAGAACAAATAAACAGACCACGAAGGTATGACAAAGTCTCAACCTTCTGTTGGATCGTGCAGGAATCCGACATTGCAGGGAATTTCTGCCTCATACTTAAATGGAATAGGAAGGGTGGAGGTTGAGCCATCTTTAAAAATAAAAATAAAACTTAAATCATAATTTAGAATAACGAATCTAAAAAAGAAGCAAACAGGTTAGAGTTATGAATGTGTTAATTCTGCATTTCGGCAGAATAGTGCATATTTATAAATATGTATTTGGACTTTCCTTGCAGGATGTTAAGAAGGAGAATTCTGTTTTTAATCCGACAATTCTGTGGAGTTTTTGTCTAATATTGTATAAGTTTAACAAGGGATAAGGGTAATAGGGTGCCACGTTATCTTGTAGGCACGCTCGTTTTTTTCTTTTTGGATTTTACAGGTTCAGAAGTGTATAAATGAAGAAGGAAGATGGCTGGAAACTTTTTAGAAAGAATGTGAAGTGAAGAGCCCGAGACACGGGGAAGATGAGCGATAGAGGTCCGATCACATGGGCAGCACTATCCCCATATGCTGCCTACCACTTTAACCAGCTGCTGCTTGCTAATGCTATACCTCTGATTCTACTGTTGTCTAGCATGTGCGACTGACATATTCTACCTACAATTTAGACATAAATCCAGATGCTGCTGCTTCATGCAATTCATGCTGATATCATATATATGATCCCGATGCCATTTGTACGATTCTGTTGCTGTCTGTCATTAGCTGCCTCCACACAGATGTTGATACAACATCAAATAAAGGAGCATATATTATCAAAAACTGCCTGAACAAAGAATAAGGAAGATGCGTGAACAAAAATGAAGCTGCCTGAACAAATCTTATATACTGCATATACCTATGTAGAGTGCTGCCTGTTGCTGCCATGAGTCTACCTGCTGCTGATATAAGTCTACTTGCTGCTGCGAAAAGTCTACCTGCTGCTGCTTGCTACACTGCTCCATAAATATGAAGGAGCACAAAGAGAGTAGCTACTGCCAAAGTTAACTTAACTAAGGATAAATTATTGTATTTTGTGTTCTTTTGGTTAGGGTCTTGTCCTGTAAATGTAATGACCTATAAATAGAGTTATGTGGTTGTAAAGGTTTTCCTCCACCTACAAGTGAGGGTTATGTTTCTTTAATAATAGATAAAAGACCGTTTATAAAAAAAAAGGAGAAAAAGAAGTTGTAGGTAGAGAAGAAGTAGTAGTAGTTAGAGAAGAAGAAGAAGGAGAAGATGGAGAAGAAGAAGTTGAAGAATAAGTATGAGAAAAAGAAGGAAGAGAAGAAGAATGAGAAGAAGAAGAAGAAGAATGAAAAGAAAAATATGAAGATTGAAAATAATAATAAGAAAAATTAGAAGAAGGAGAAGAATAACAAGGATAAGAAGGAGAATGAGAAAGAGAAGAATTAGATGAAAAAGTAAATGAATGAGAAGAAGAAGAAGAAGAATGAGAAAAATATGAATAAGAAAAAGAAAAATTATAAGAAGAAAAAAGCGAAAAAGAAAAGGAAGAATACAAAGAAGAAAATGAAAAGATGCAGAAGAATAAGCAAAAGAATAAGAATAATGATAATAAAAGAATGAGAAGAAGAAGAAGAAGAAGAATGAGACAAAGAAGATTCAGAGAAAGAAGAATGAGAAGAAATGAGTTAGTAGAAGATGAAGAATAAGAATTAGAAGAAGAAAATTAAAAAAAATATTTAGAATAATAATAATAATAATGAGGAGAAGGAAAAATGTTAGGCAATTCTACTTCAACATTTATGATTCACAAATTCAGAAGAAGAAAAAAATAGAAAAAACAGCTAATGATATATATCCACAACCACAATCCAACAAACCACTTGAACAAAATCAAACCATAGCGGAAATACAAAAAATAAAGTAGTTCACTAGTTGTTCAGCACGACTAGCTACATTCATCAGAAAATGCTTGTGTTTACAGATTATAACCAAAACAAGTCTTATGAATCTGTGAGTAGAGGCAGCCGTAAAGAAAATCACGTAGAGAGGAGAAAACGAAGATGAATAGTTTAGCAAGAAAAAATTACTATAGCATAAAATAATAGTAATAAATACATTTTATATCAATACCCACAATCCCCCATTATTATGCAATTGGTGCATTCCTAACCTTTCTTTATTTTATTTCTACACTTGACAAAAAATTGAAATAGAAAATATTTTGGTTATACAAAGTAGTTTATCAAAACAAAAAATATATACAATAGATAAGGAGGAGGAGAAGTAGAAGATGGAGAAAAAGAAGAAGGAGAAGAAGTAGAAGATGGAGAAAAGAAGAAGGAGAAGAAGTAGAAGAAGGAGAAGAAGAAAAAGTAAAAGAAGAGAAATGAGAAAAAGAAAAAAGACAAGAAGAAAAAGGATAAGAAACAAAAAGAGAAGAGGATAAAGGAGAAGAAGGAGGAGGAGGAGGAGAATAAGAAGAAAAAGAAGAAGAATATGAAGGAGAATAACAAGAAGTAGAAATAGAATAAAAAAGAGAAGAAGAAGAATAAAAAGAATAAGGAGGAGTAGAATAAAAAGGAGTAGAAGAAAGAAAAAAAGATGGAGAAACAAAAAAATTAAAGAATGATAAGAAGTAAATGGAGAAGAAGAAGATAGACCAGAAGGAGAAGAAAAAGAAGAAGAAGAAGAAGAAAAAGAAGAAGACATAGAAGAAGAATACTGATTAGAAGAAGAAAGAGAAGAATAAAAAAAGACCAAAAAAATAATGGAGAAGAAGTAGTAGAAGATAGATAAGGTTAAGAAGAAAAAGATGAAAAAAAGAAGGAGAAGAATAGAAGAAGAGGAGGAGGAGGGAGGAGAAGAAGAAATAGATGATGTATAAGAAGAAGAATGAGAAAAAGAAGAAGGAGGGAGAAGAAGAAGGATAAGAAGAGAACAAAAAAGAAGAAGAAAGATGAGATGAAGAAAGAGGTTGAGAATAATGAGGAGGAGGATAAGATGAGGAACAAAAGATGGAGAATACGAAGAATGAGAAAAATACGAGGAAAATAAGAAGAAGAAGAGATAAGAAGAATAAGAATAAAAGAAGAAGGAGAAGGAGAAGTAGAAAAAAAGGAGGAGAATGAAGATAAGAAGAATGTGATGAGAAGGAGGGGGTAATGTAGAAGGAGGGATAAGAAGATGGATGAAAAGAAGGAGGATGAGAATGAGGAGGAGAATAAGATGGAGGAGGAGGGAGGAGTAGTAGGAGGAAAAGAATTAAAAGGAAAAGAAGGAGAAAAAAAGAGGAGAGTAGAAAAAAAAGGAGGAGAAAAAGGAGGAGGAGTAGAAAAAAAAGAAGAATGAGAAAAAGGAGGAGAGGAGTAG
>JAREIK010000454.1:18716-33381 GCA_029783825.1 Sapria himalayana
ACTGTTGTTAGCATGTGCGACTGACATATTCTACCTACAATTTAGACATAAATCAGATGCTGCTGCTTCATGCAATTCATGCTGATATCATATATATGATCCCGATGCCATTTGTACGATTCTGTTGCTGTCTGTCATTAGCTGCCTCCACACAGATGTGATACAACATCAAATAAAGGAGCATATATTATCAAAAAACTGCCTGAACAAAGAATAAGGAAGATGCGTGAACAAAAATGAAGCTGCCTGACAAAATCTTATATACGCATATACCTATGTAGAGTGCTGCCTGTTGCTGCCATGAGTCTACCTGCTGCTGATATCAGTCTACTTGCTGCTGCGAAAAGTCTACCTGCTGCTGCTTGCTACACTGCTCCATAAATATGAGGAGCACAAAGAGAGTAGCTACTGCCAAGTTAACTTAACTAAGGATAAATTATTGTATTTTGTGTTCTTTTGGTTAGGGTCTTGTCCTGTAAATGTAATGACCTATAAATAGAGTTATGTGGTTGTAAAGGTTTTCCTCCACCTACAAGTGAGGGTATGTTTTCTTTAATAATAGATAAAAGACCGTTTATAAAAAAAAAGGAGAAAAAGAAGTTGTAGGTAGAGAAGAAGTAGTAGTAGTTAGAGAAGAAGAAGAAGGAGAAGATGGAGAAGAAGAAGTTGAAGAATAAGTATGAGAAAAAGAAGGAAGAGAAGAAGAATGAGAAGAAGAAGAAGAAGAATGAAAAGAAAAATATGAAGATTGAAAATATAATAAGAAAATTAGAAGAAGGAGAAGAATAACAAGGATAAGAAGGAGAATGAGAAAGAGAAGAATTAGATGAAAAAGTAAATGAATGAGAAGAAGAAGAAGAAGAATGAGAAAAATATGAATAAGAAAAAGAAAAATTATAAGAAGAAAAAAGCGAAAAAGAAAAGGAAGAATACAAAGAAGAAAATGAAAAGATGCAGAAGAATAAGCAAAAGAATAAGAATAATGATAATAAAAAGAATGAGAAGAAGAAGAAGAAGAAGAATGAGACAAAGAAGATTCAGAGAAAGAAGAATGAGAAGAAAATGAGTTAGTAGAAGATGAAGAATAAGAATTAGAAGAAGAAAAATTAAAAAAAAATATTTAGAATAATAATAATAATAATGAGGAGAAGGAAAAATGTTAGGCAATTCTACTTCAACATTTATGATTTCACAAATTCAGAAGAAGAAAAAAATAGAAAAAACAGCTAATGATATATATCCACAACCACAATCCAACAAACCACTTGAACAAAATCAAACCATAGCGGAAATACAAAAAATAAAGTAGTTCACTAGTTGTTCAGCACGACTAGCTACATTCATCAGAAAATGCTTGTGTTTACAGATTATAACCAAAACAAGTCTTATGAATCTGTGAGTAGAGGCAGCCGTAAAGAAAATCACGTAGAGAGGAGAAAACGAAGATGAATAGTTTAGCAAGAAAAAATTACTATAGCATAAATAATAGTAATAAATACATTTTATATCAATACCCACAATCCCCCATTATTATGCAATTGGTGCATTCCTAACCTTCTTTATTTTATTTCTACACTTGACAAAAAATTGAAATAGAAAATATTTTGGTTATACAAAGTAGTTTATCAAAACAAAAATATATACAATAGATAAGGAGGAGGAGAAGTAGAAGATGGAGAAAAGAAGAAGGAGAAGAAGTAGAAGATGGAGAAAAGAAGAAGGAGAAGAAGTAGAAGAAGGAGAAGAAGAAAAAGTAAAAGAAGAGAATGAGAAAAAGAAAAAAGACAAGAAGAAAAAGGATAAGAAACAAAAAGAGAAGAGGATAAAGGAGAAGAAGGAGGAGGAGGAGGAGAATAAGAAGAAAAAGAAGAAGAATATGAAGGAGAATAACAAGAAGTAGAAATAGAATAAAAAGAGAAGAAGAAGAATAAAAAGAATAAGGAGGAGTAGAATAAAAAGGAGTAGAAGAAAGAAAAAAGATGGAGAAACAAAAAATTAAGAATGATAAGAAGTAAATGGAGAAGAAGAAGATAGACCAGAAGGAGAAGAAAAAGAAGAAGAAGAAGAAGAAAAAGAAGAAGACATAGAAGAAGAATACTGATTAGAAGAAGAAAGAGAAGAATAAAAAAAGACCAAAAAAATAATGGAGAAGAAGTAGTAGAAGATAGATAAGGTTAAGAAGAAAAAGATGAAAAAAAGAAGGAGAAGAATAAGAAGAAAGAGGAGGAGGAGGGAGGAGAAGAAGAAATAGATGATGTATAAGAAGAAGAATGAGAAAAAGAAGAAGGAGGAGAAGAAGAAGGATAAGAAGAAGAACAAAAAAGAAGAAGAAAGATGAGATGAAGAAAGAGGTTGAGAATAATGAGGAGGAGGATAAGATGAGGAACAAAAGATGGAGAATACGAAGAATGAGAAAAATACGAAGGAGAATAAGAAGAAGAAGAAGATAAAGAAGAATAAGAATAAAAGAAGAAGGAGAAGGAGAAGTAGAAAAAAAGGAGGAGAATGAAGATAAGAAGAATGTGGATGAGAAGGAGGGGGTAATGTAGAAGGAGGATAAGAAGATGGATGAAAAGAAGGAGGATGAGAATGAGGAGGAGAATAAGATGGAGGAGGAGGGGGAGGAGTAGTAGGAGGAAAAGAATTAAAAGGAAAAGAAGGAGAAAAAAAGAGGAGGAGTAGAAAAAAAAGGAGGAGAAAAAGGAGGAGGAGTAGAAAAAAAAAGAAGAATGAGAAAAAGGAGGAGGAGGAGTAGAAAAAGAAGAAAGAGAAGAAGGAGAAGGTAAAAAGAAAAGGAGAAGAAGAAGAAGGAGAATAAGAAAGAAAAGAAAAAGTAGAAGAACAAAGAGAGGATGTAAAAGAAGAATAAGGAGGAGAAGAAGAAGAAGAAGGAGAATAAAAATAAAAAGTAGGAGAACAAGAAGAATGAAAAAAAAAGAAGGAAAATAAGAAATAGTAGGAGGAGGAGGAGGAGGAAGAGAAGAAGAAGAATATGATGAATAACAAGATAAAGAAGAAGATGAAAAAAAGATGAAAGAGTAGAATAACAAGAAAATATTGAAGAAGAAGGAGAAGAAGATATAAAAGAAGCAGAAGAAAGAGATGAAGAAGTAGGAAAACAAAAAGAAGGAGGACGAGGCAGAGGAGGAGGAGACGGAGAAATAGAAAAAGAAGATGGAGAAAAGGATAACATAAATAAAAAGTAAAAGTAGTAGATAAATTAAAAGAACTTGATTTAGAAGAAGAATAATGATAAAAATAAGAAGAATGAGAAGATTAAAGAATGATAAAAATAAGAAGAATGATAAGATGAAGAATGAAAAGAAGAAGAAGAAGAAGAAAAGAAAAGAAGAATGAGAATAAGAAGAATAAGAAGAATAAGAAGAATAAAAATTAGAAGAAGAAAAAGAAAGAGAAAAAGAAGAAAAATAAAGAGAAAAAGAAGAATGAGAAGAAGAAGAATGAGAAATAGAAGAAGAATAATAATAATAATAATAATAATAATAATAATAAATAAGAGGAGAATAAAAAGAAAAAGAATTGGAAGAAGAATAATAAAAAAACGATAAATAGAAAAAAAAGAATTAGAAGAATAAAGAAGAAGAGAAGATGAAGAAGTAGAAGAAGATGCAGGAGGAGGAGGAGGAGAAGTATTAGAAGAAAAAATAGAAGAAGAAAAAGAAGGAAAAGGAAAAGAATGAGACAAAGAAGAAGAAGGAGATGGAAATGTAGAAGAAGGAGAAGAAGAAGAATGAAAAGAAAAAGAAGAAGTCAGAAGAAGTGGAGAAAAAAGAACGAGAAGAATAATAATGATAAGATGAAGAAGAAGAAGGAGAAGGAGAAGAAAGAGAAGAAGGAGAAGGAGAAGAATAAGAATGAGAAGAAGGAGGAGGAGGCCAATACATAGAAGAAGGAGGAGAAGAAGAAAAAAAAGAAGAAAAAGAAAAAAAAGAAGAAGTAGTAGTAGATGGAGAGGATGAAAATGATAATAAAAATATTTTAAAAGAAGTATAAAAAAAGAAGAAAAAGGAAGAGAAAAAGAAGGAGAAGACTAAGTATGAGAAGAAGAAAGAAGAGACGAAGAAGGAGAAGAAGGAGGAGAAAAATAAGAAAAAGGAGAAAAGTAGTTAAAGGAGAAGAAGTAGGAGGAGAAGAATAAGGAAAAGAAGAAATAGAAGAAAAAGAAGGAAGAGGAGGAGCAGAAGAAGAAAGAGAAGAAGATGATGGAGAAGAAGAAGAAACATAAGTAGAACATGAAAAATATGAAGAAGGAGAGGAATATGGAGAAGAAGCAGAAGAATGAGAAGAAGTATGAAAAGAAGAAGATGAAGGATGAGAAGAAGAAATAGAATAGGAAGAATGAGAAGAAGGAAAAGAAGATGAAAGAGTAGAAGAAGTGCAAGAATTAGAAGTAGAAGATTTAGAATAAGAAGAATGATAAGAATGAAAAGAATGAGAAGATCAAGAATTAAAAAAAGAAAAAGAAAAAAAAGGTGAAGTAGAATGAGAATAAAAAGAATGAGAAGCATTTTTTTTCAAGGGAATGGATTACTTAGAGAATAAGAAATCCTTCTCCTACATTATTAAAAAGACCGCGCCTACATTGTCATCTCTTCGGGTTTTGACGCAAAAAATTTTGAGAATCCTTCGATTCTGTTCTCGGCAGAGGACCTTCAAAAGCTCACGGAACCTCACAAATATACCTTGGTGGGCAAATTCACACACGGTCGACCAGGAATTGATGAAGTGCACGCATTTTTCAACTCTCTGAATTTGAAAGCGATGATAAAGATTGGCCTCATCGACGATAAACACTTTCTACTTCAACTATTCTGTGAAGAAGATTATCATCGCATATGGCTGAAAGGTGTTTGGTACATCATGGGATATCCCATGAGAATGTTCAAGTGGTCGCCTAACTTCTCCACTAAGGAGGAATCCTCTATAGCCCCGGTATGGCTTCTACTACCTATGTTACCGATTCATTTTATTGATAAATTTGCTCTATATCATATTGCTTGAACATTGGGTTCTTCTCTTCTTCTCGATGGTGCTACTGCCACACTTTCAAGACCCAGTGTTGCCCGTATTTGTGTTGCAGTGGACCTCCAGAAACCATTACCTAGCCGAATATGGATAGGTCTTCCTGATGGAGAAGGTTTCTGGCAGTGGGTAGTCCCAGAGAACCTTACAGCAGCATATTGCAAATGCTGTAAGAAAATGGGACATGATATTGAGAGATGCATTGTGAATAAGAGAAGGGCAGATTATGACCAGAAGGTTGAGGAAAGAAGGGAGGAGGTTAGGAAAGGAGAAGAGGTAGTGAGATATCAAAAAAAACCTACGCTAGAAGAACAGAATTTGAGCTCCCCATAACACAGAATAATGAACAAGATGAAAATAAACTTATTGAATACAAGAAAAACAATGAGGAAGAGTAGAAAATAATGGAAGTTAATAGATCAGAATTGTTTAAAAAAATAGAAGCTTTGAATAGGAGAACAAGAATGAAAAAAAAAAACAAAAAACAAAAAAATAATGCTTGGGCAACAGGGATATAAGATTTCTCGGAGGAAGAAATGGAGGTAAGAAGCTCAACTTCTCTATATACGAATGAAGATGAAAATGAGCAGAATTTAAAATTCACTAAGTATGATATAAACATAGAAAAATTTAGGCATAATATGGGAAACAAAGAATGGGCAATTGAAGAAATTAAAATAATGTCAATTCAATTGGGCATTGATTGGAAATGAGAGAAAGGCAGAGATTTAAGTTCATTAAAAAAACCTAGAAACATGAAAAAATATCTAAACAAAACATATAACACAAAATGTGTAACTAGAGCGCAAGCTAAATCGGCAAACAATGTTTAATTGTATTTACTGGAATATCAGGGGAGTTGCAAATCTTCCCTCAAGAAATATAATAAAAAAAATTGATATACACACATAAAATAAATCTCATTATGTTAGCGGAACCAATGATTGGTGAAGATCAACTAGAAGAATATAAAAAAATCTTAGGATTTGAGAATAGTTTTGTAAATAAAAATGGTAAAATTTGTGTTTTATGGAAAAATTCATTAAACATAAAAATCTTAAAGCAAACTGAGCAATATATAAATTTCTGTCTAAATCAATAGGAGAATGAAATAATTACAGTAATCTATGCTAAAAATAAAAGAGAATAGAGGAAAGAATTATGGGAAGAAATGGATAGAATGTCAATAGAAAATAAACCATGGATTATTGGTGGAGATTTTAATATAATTAGAAGCTTTAAAGAAAAAAAGGGAGGCAGACCTCAAAAACAAGAGTGTTGTCTCTCAGTTTAATGAAATTATAAATAAAGCTAACTTAATGGAGGCTAACTTTTTAGGTTCTCAATTTACCTGGTGTAATAATCAGAAAAACAAGGGTACTATATGGGCTAGACTAGACAGAGTACTATATAACTTTAAATGGTTAGAACAATTTGGTTCGATTAAAGTTAAACATCTCAATAGGACATGCTCTGATCATAGTCCTTTATTGATCACAATTAAAAATATTGCTTTATCAAATAGTTCCTTTACATTTCAAAATGCTTGGTGCATGCATCATATTTTTTAAATATTGTAAAGGAATCATGGAAAATAGAATTTTCAGGAAATCATGTTCAAGTTATAAATAATAAACTAAAAAGATTAAAAGAAGTGTTAAAAAAATGGAATAAAGAAGAATTAGGGAATATAAATAAAAACATAAAATAGGCAGAGGATTTAGTATTAGAAAAGGAGCTACAGTATGAAAATAATCAAAGTGCAAATGAAAGAAGTGAATTAAATAAGGCACAAGCTGAAATAAAACTAAAATTGTTAATGGAAGAAATTTTTTGGAAACAAAAAGCAAAATTAAAATGGCTTAAAGAAGGAGATGAAAATACTAAATTTTTTCAGAGAATAGCTAATGTTAAAAATCAGAAACATATAATCATGGGCATAAAAAATGATGAAAATGTATGGGTGGATAAAGAGATAGAGATACAACATTATTTTACTAAGCTGTTTGAAAAGTAATTATGTGGTAAAAGCAACCTTATAGGAAATACACTTATACAAAACCTAGATAAGAAAATTAATTCAGAGGATAATAATATGTTAATAAAATTTTTTGAAGAAGAAGAAATTAAAATAGCAGTGTTTAGCATGAATAAGGATAGTGCAGCTGGCCCGGATGGATTGAATAACTGTTTTTATCAAAAATGCTAGCATATAATAAAAGAAGATTTAATAAAAGCTGTGATCAGTATCTTTTGTGGGGCTGAAATAGGAAAAAAATGGGGAAGTTTTCATATAGTTCTCATTCCAAAAATGGAAAATCCACAAAAAGGGAAGGACTTTAGACATATTAGTCTCTGTAACTCAATATATAAAATACTAGCTAAAATATTACAAAGTAGATTAGCTAATTGTCTTACTAAAGTAAACTCAAAAGAGCAAACAGGTTTTATGCAGAATAGATTGATAATGGAAAATGTATGTTTGGCAAAAGAATTGAGTAAAGAAATAGGTACTAAAACAAGAGGAAATAATGTAATTATAAAATTAGATTTATCAAAGGCATTTGACAGGGTGGAATGGGATATCCTTTGTTTTATCATGCGCAAGATGGGTTTCTCTGAAACCTGGATAAATTTAATATATAGATGTTTATCTAACACATGGGTGAGAGTCATTATTAATGGTAAACTAGGAGAAGAAATGAAACCGGTTAGAGGTCTTAGACAAGGAGATCCACTTTCTCCCTCATTATTTAACATATATCTGGAATTATTATTAGTAAATCTCAAAGATAAAATGCTCAAGGGTAAAATAGGTACTTTTAGACAGCCTAATAATACTCCCATGGTGGGTTGTTTAGCATATGCGGATGATGTAATGATATTCACCAATGGAGGTAATAGATCTCTAAATAATCTGATGAATTTATTAAAATGCATGGAAAAAGAAACAGGACAGAAATTAAATAAAAATAAATGTCAATATATGCTTTCTTTCAAATCTTCCATTGCGTTAACTCATAAAATTAAAAATATAACAGGTTTCTCGCATAAAAAAGGAGAAATTATTTACTTGGGCTGTCCAATCTACGAAGGTAGATTAAAAACTTAATACTTTGAATTTTTGATAAATAAATTAAAAAAGAAAATATCTGGCTGGAAGGAAGAATATCTAAATATGGGGGGGGGGGAATAACTTTAATAAAGCATGTTTTAGAAAGCTCTTTAATGCATAATATTATGATAGTTCAGCCACCGGATAAGTTTATTAAGAGGATTGAAAAGGAATTGGCTAATTTTTTGTGGGGAAAAAAAGAAGGTAAACATAAATTACATTGGAAAGAATGGAGGGATTTATGTTCCCCGATTCAGGAAGCAGGCTTAGGCTTTATCAATTTAAATGATTTAGCCAAAGCATGGGCATGTAAAAGATGGTGGAAGCTGAAGGAAAATGACAGCTTGTGGTCAGAATTTATGCGGGCAAAATATTGTATAAATAATGATATTAATAAAGTAAAAGAGACAAGGAGGAATACACAAGTCTGGACACGAATGCTTAAGCAAAGAGACTTAGTTGAAAAACATTCAAAGCAAACCAAAAAAATGATGGAGATGGAATCTAAGCTCAGAAGGAACATTTTCTCTTAAGTCGGTCAAAAATGTGATTAGAAAAAAATATGATGAAAAAATATTGTTTAAATGGATATGGAATAACGACAATCCACAAAAAATTAAAACGTTTATGTGGAAAGTCTTGTCGAATATTATACCAACAGACAATAATTTAAAAAAGAAAGGAATTCGATTAGCATCTAGATGTGATTGTTGCGGAGAAGAAATGGAAACTATGGATCACCTCTTCTCATATGGCAAGGTAGCAGCAGAAATTTGGCATAGACTAGGAACTGAATTTCTAATAAAATATGAAAATGTTTTTCTAGAATGCAGATTAAAAAAATGGATTAATTTGAAGGTTATAAATTCAGCACAGAAATGGATTAAATAAAATATTCTGTTAATAGCTATCTGGTGCATCTGGAAAGCTAGAAACAAAAGTAGATTTGAGGGGCAAGATATGTCAATTGAAAACATATGGAAAGATATTAAAGAGGAAACCAGTAGAATTTTTGAATTAGCTTCGATAAAAATAATAGATAGTTTAGATAATGACATTATAAAATTTTGGAATTTAAAAACTCTACATCAAAAATGGTTTAAGATAATAAAAACAATATGGGAAAAACATTCTAAAGAAAGACTAGTTTTAAATACGGATGGTAGCTTTAATAGAAATATGGGAATAGCAGGAGGGGGTGGGGCAATAAGAAATTCGGAAGGAGGGCTAATATTAGCTTTCACAAGGAAATTTCAAGCATCTTCGGCTTTGCAAGCAGAGATTCTTGCGCTAAGAGAAGGATTAAGAATATGTATAAAGAAAGGTATAAAAAAGATAGATGTTTAATTAGACTCATTAATAGTAGTGAATCTAATTAATAAAAAAACAATAATGTGGAAATATGAGGATGAAATAGAAGATATACTGAATGATATAAATAAACTGGATGTTATAGTTAGACATATTTAGAGGGAAACTAATGCATTAGCGGATAAACTTTCAAAAGAAGGCAAAAACAAAGGACATCAAAACTATAATGAAGATAATATACCGTAAATATATAGAGGAATAATAAAGTTAGATAGTGAGGAATTTCCATATATAAGGAAAATTAAAGAATAAGATTTCTGGAATTTTTTATATTTCATATGCATGTTCATGGCATAATCTGTTTCGCCTCGGTTCTGTGGGGTGTTTCAAAAAACATATCAGAATACATAAGGTATGAATTCAGTTATATATTCATAAGGTATGAATTCTAAAGTTTTCTATCTTTTTCGGTTATAAACAGTTCTAAACATAAGGTATGAATTCAGAATACATAAGGTATGAATTCATAAGGTATCATAAGGTATGAATTCATAAGGTATGAATTCAGTTATACATAAGGTATGAATTCAGTTATAAACAGATTAGAATACATAAGGTATGAATTCTCGGTAAGGTTGTTTCTGGTATTTTCTATCTTTTTCGGTTTTTTCTGGTTTTCTATTTTTCTGGTTTCTCTCTGTTTTTCTCCCCTTTTCGCTAACAGTTATAACAGGTATACTATTAAGATTAGAGTTGATCAGCTCAGCATCAAAAGAGTAAGAAGAAGGGGCACTGAGTAGTAATAGAATATATATGAATGCAGTTTTTTTTTATAAGTTTTTTTGCAGGCAGAATCAACAAGGTTTAAGCAACTAGAAATGTAGCTTTGTGGCTGTGGATTTTATTTTTTCAGGGTCTGAAGCCTGTGTTACTTGGCAGTCTGTGTTATAGTTAAGGATGTCTTATTAACATTGGTATAATTTGGCAATCTATGTTATATATTCAATAATCATGTAACATAGTGTCTAGTATTAGATGGGTATGTCTATTGTGAACATCAAAGCAGGAACAAGGTACAAAGATCAGAGCAAAGTGGAGCAATAGAAATACATATTAAAGGAATGAGCATTGGGAGAAAGTTAAAGAAAAGAAGATGTAGAAAGATTGTGGAGGAAGCTGTCTTTCCAAGATCATCGAAGGGAGGACATTCACCACGAGGTGAGAGGTGAACACAAATGACTACTGAAAGACATAAAAAAGGCTAACGGGAGCAACACAAAGATATATATATGAAATCGTAGCATCAACAGAAATACAGCTTATAGATAAATAAATTCACAAAATAATGTGAATTTCTAAATTGCAATACTTGTTTATTAGATAGAAGTATGTAGGCGGTTAGATGAGTGTAAGGGGCTTTGGGTAGCAAGTAAGTAGGTTGTAAAAAAGGTATTCCTCCGCCAAAAGAGAGGGTTAATTTTAATAAAACAACCTTTAAAAAAAAGAAGAATGAGAAGCAGAAGAAAAAGAAAAATGAGAAGAAAAAGAAAAAGAATGAGAAAAAGAAAAAGAATTAGAAAAAGAAGAATGAGAAGAAGAAGAAGAATGAGAAATAAAAGAAGAAGAAGAAGAAGAAGAAGAAGAAGAAGAAGAATTCAAACAATAATTAGAAGAAAAAGAACTATAGGGGGAAGAATGAGAAAAAGAATAATAATAATAATAATTAGAAGGAGAAGAATAATAAGTAAAAAGAAAAGAAGAATAAGAAGCACATGAAGGAGAATGATAAGGAGAAGAAGATGGTGAAGAAAAGATTGAGAAGAAGAAGAAGAAGAAGAAGAAGACAGAGAAGGAGAAGTAGTAGAAGAAGAAGAAGAAGTAAAAGTAAAAGAAAGAGAAGAAGAATGAGATGAGGAAAACAAAGACAAGAAGAAAAAGGAAAAGAGGATGAAGGAGAAGAACAAGAAGAAAGAGAAGAAGAAGAGGAAGGAGAATTAGAAAAAGTAAAAGGTTAATAAGAAGAAGAATAAAAAGAAATAGGAGAAGGAGTAGCAGGAGAAGAAGGAGCAGAAGGAGGAAGAGAAGAAGAAAAAGAAGAAGAGGAGGAATAAAAAAACTATGAAGGGGAAGAAGAAGAATTAGAATTTGGAGAAGTAGTAGATGTAGAAGAAAAAGAAAAAGGTAAAAATAAGGAGTAATAGAAAAACATGAAGAAGAAGAAGTAGGAGGAGGAGGAGTAGAAGAAGAAGATGAAGGAGAATAAGATGAAGGAATATAAGAAGAAGATGGGGAAGAGGAAGAAGAATGATTGGAAGAAGAAAGAGTAGATGAAGAATAAAAAGAAAGAAATATAAAAATATGGAAATGAAGAAGAAAGGGAAGAAGAAGGAAAAGATAAATATTGAGAGGAAGAAGAATAATGAGAAAAAAAAAGAAATAGAAGAAGGAGGTGGTGGTGGTGGAGAAGAAGAAGAAGGAGGAGGAAAAAAAGAAGAAAGAAGAATAAAAGAAAGAGATGAAGAAGGTGGATGAGAAGGAGGAGGAGGAGATGGTGGAGGAAAAGATGGAGGAGAAAAAGAAGGTGAAGATGAAGAAAAATAAAAATAAGATAAAAAAGAAGATAAAGATAAAGAATACAAATAACAAGGAGAAGAAGACAGATGATGAGGAGGAGGAGGAAAAGGAGGAGGAGTAGGAGGAGGAGGTGGTCATGGAGGAGTAGAATTAGAAGAAGTAGTAGTAGAAGAAGAAAAAGAAGAAGAAGTTGTAGTAGTAGTAGAAGAAGAAGAAGAAGAAGAAGAAGAAAATAGAAGGAGAAAAAGAAGAAGAAGAAAAATTAAATTTGAGAATGAGAAGAATAAAAAGAAGTAGTAGTAGTAGAAGAAGTAGAAGAAGTAGGTGAAGAAGGAGAAGAAGAAGAAGAATCAGAAGAAGAAGGAGAAGAAGAAGGAGAAGAATATGGAAAAAAAAAGATGAATAATAAAGAGAAAAAGAAGATCAAGGACAATAAGAAAAAGGATAACAAGAAGAAAAAGAAGCATACGTAGGAGTAGGAGTAGAAAAAGAAAAAGGATGTGAAGAATAAAAAATAGGAGAAAAAGAAGATGGAGAAAAAAAAGAAAGAAGGAGAAGAAAAAGAAGAAGAAGAAAAATAAGTATAAGTAGAAAATGAAGAATAACGAGATAAAAGAGAAGAAGAATAAGAAGAAAAATGATAAAAAGAGGAAGGATAAGAAGAAGTAGTAAGATAAAAAGAAGTAGAAAAATACGAAGAAAGAGATAAAGAAATAGAAGGAGAAGAATGAGGAGGAGGAAAATTAAAATAAAAAGATAAGAAGAAGGAAATGAAGAAGAAGGACAAGAAGAAGAAGAAGGACAAGAAGAAGAAGAAGAAGAAGAATGAGAAGAATAAGAAGAAGGAGAAGGAGAAGGAGAAGAAGAAGAAGAAGAAGAGGAAGAACAATGAGTAAAAAAAGAATGATAAGAAGAAAAAGTATAAGGAGATGAAGAAGTATAAGACAAATAAGAAGAAAAAGAAAGGAAGATAGAGAAGTAGAAGACATTCAAGAAGAAGAAGAAGAAGAAGAAGTAGTAGTAGTAGAAAGAGAAAAAAATGAAAAAAATGGAGGAGGAGGAGGAGGAGGAGGAGAAGAAGAAGAAGAAGAAGGACAAGAAGAAGAAAAAGAAGAAGAAAAAAAAAAAGAATAAGTAGAAGGAGATGAAGAAGAAAAAGAATAAGAAGAAGGAGAAGAATGGGAAGAAGAAGAAGAAGAAGAAGAAGAGGAAGAAGAAGGAAGAGTAGAAAAAAAATGATAAGAAAAAAATATAAGGAGATGAAGAAGTGTAAGACAAAGAAGAAAAATAAGAAAGGAAGATGGAGAAGTAGAAGACATTCAAGAAGAAGAAGGAGAAGAAGAAGAAATAGAAGAATAACAAGGAAAAGAAGAAGAAATAGAAGAATAACAAGGAAAAGAAGAAGAAGAAGAAGTAGTAGTAGAAGAAAATGAAGAAGGACTAAAAAAAGGAGAAGAAAGAGAAGTAGAAGAAGAATATGAAGAAGAAAAAAAAAGAAAGAGAAAAATAATAATAAGGGTGTGGAGAAGGAGAGGAAGGAAAAGAAGATGAAGGAGAATGAGAAGAAGAAGAATGAGAAACAAAAGGAGGAGAGGAATAATGAGGATAAGAAAAAGCAGAATAAATAGACAGAGAACAAGGAGTAAAAGGAAAAATAAGAAGAAGAATAAGGAGAAGAATAAGTATGTGAAAAAGAAGAAGGAGAAGAAGGAAAAGAAGAAGATCAATAAGAAGAAGAATAAGAAGAAGAAGGAGAAGGAAAAGGAGATGTAGAGGGAGAAGAAGAAAAAGAAGAAAAAGAAAAAGAACAAAAAAAGAACATGAAGAAGAAGAATTAAAATAAGAAGAAGAATGAGAAGAAGAAGCAGAGAAGGAAGGATCAAAAGAATAACAACGTGAAGAAGAAGAAGAATTAGATGAAGAATTATAATAAGAAGAACGAGAAGAAGAAGAATAAGAAGAAGAAGATTGAAAAGGAGAAGAAGAATAAGAAGTAGATTAAGAAGAACATTAAGAATAAGAATAATTATAAGAAGAAGAATTAAAAATAAAAGAATCAAAAGAATAAGAATTAAAAAAAAATACAAGAAGAATAATTAGAAGGAGGAGAAGAAGGAAAAGGAGTATAAAAAGAATAAGTACAAAAAAGAAGAAGAAATAGAAAGAGACGTAGAAGAAGGTGAAGAACAAAAGGAGATGGAGTAGAAGAAGAAGAAGAATAATAATAATAATAATAATAATAATAATAATAATAATAATAAGAAAAGAAGAAGAAGATAAAGAAGAAGAAGGAGAAGAAGAATGAGGAGGAAGAGGAGGAAAAAGAAGAAGAAGTATAATGAGAGGAAAATGGAGAAGACGAAGAAGGAGAAGAAGAAGATGGAGAAGAAGAAGAAGAAGAAGAAGAAGAAGGAAAAGGAGAAGAAGTAGAAGAAGATGGAGAAGTGAAAGAAAAAATAAAAGAACAAGAAGTAGTAGAAGAAGAAGTAAAAGATGGAGAAGGAAAAGAAGAATATGTAGAAGAAGAGAAAAGAAAAATATGTATGAGATAAAATAATAAGGAGAAGAAGAAGAGAGAGAAAAAGAAGTAGAAGGACATGAGTAGAAGCAAAAGAAAAAAAT
>JAREIK010000455.1:0-20430 GCA_029783825.1 Sapria himalayana
CTACATATAAAAATAGATAGAATAAACATATATATATAGATAGAGAAATATACAAAAAGATAGATAGAAAGATAGATAGTAGACAATAGATAGATGGAACAGAAGAAAGAAAGAAAGAAAGATAGATAGATAGTCATATACACAGATAGATAGAAAGATCAATCGAAATTTAGAATATAGATAGAAGATAGATTGAAATAAACATATATACATATAGATATATAGGACATATAGACAGATAAGTAGATAGACAAATATTTTGATAGGAAAATAAAATATATAGAGATAGATAGAATATATAGATAGACAGATTTTTAGATATACAATTAGATAGATAGACATAACGATAGATAGATAGTCAGATAGAGAATAGATATTTGATTAACATATAGACAGATAGCCATATATAAATATAGACAGAAAAGACAGATATACATATAGACCATTAGACAGATAGCCATATAGCTAGATAGGTAGATAGCGAGATAGATAGATTGATAGAAAGATAGATAGATAGATATAGAAGATATATAGATCATATATATATATATATAGTTAACAAATATATAAGATAGAAAGATAGACACAAAAAACATCTAGATAGATAATTTTATACATAGTTAGATAGATAGACATATAGATATATACATAGATAGATAGACATGAAGATGGATAGACACATAGATATTTGCCAAATAGATAGATAGATAGTTAGACAGATAGGTAGATAGACATATAAATAGATATACATATAGACAGAGAGACAGACAGATAGAAATATAAATAAATAACAGACAGATATACATATAGATAGACAGACAGATATATAGATAGACATATAAACATATAGATAGATATATAGATATATAGACAGATGGATAGACATACAGATAGATAGATAGATAAATAGAAAGATAGATAGATAGATAAACAAATAGACAAATAGATAGATAGGTAGATAGACAGATAAACATATGGATAGATAAATAAATAGATAGTTAGTTAGATAGATAGATAGATAGACATAAGACAAAGAGATAGATAGACAGATAAAGAGATTGGACATATAGACAGATAGACAGTTAGACTGATAGATAGATTGATATATAGATAGATAGACAGAAAAATAGATCTACAGATAGATAGATCAATAGATAGTCATATAGACAGATAGATTGATTGATTGATAGATAGACAAATGATAAATAGTAAGATAGACAAAAAGAGAAATAGGCCTGATAAACAAATAGATAGATTTACATATATAGATAGATAGATATAGATAGACAAATAAACATATAGATAGATAGACTGATAGATATATAGACTGATAAATAAGTAAACCAATAGATAGATAAACAGATAGACATATAGATAGATATATTGATAGATAGATAGATAAAAAGTTAGATAGTTAGATAGATAGATAGCTAAATATTTAGATAGATAGAATGATAGATAGATACACTGTCAAATATCCAGTTTATCAGAATCTAGACATATAGATTGACATATAGACTGAAGACATATAGAGAGATTGAAAAATACGAAAATTGACATATAGACAGATAAACAAATAGATAGATAGAATGATATATAAATAGACAAATTAATAGATACATAGATAGACATATAGATAGATAGACATAAAGCAAGATAAACATAAAGCTAGATAGACTTATAAACAGATAGACAAATAGATAGATAGACAAATATATATTTAGATAGATAGATAGATAGAAAGATAACAAGATGGATAGAAAGATAGATTTACAGATTGATAAATAAACAGATATATAAATAGAGAAATAGATAAATTGACTGATTGAAAAATAGACAGAAAGATAGATAGACAAATAGACCTGATAAATAGATTTAGTGATAGACAGATAGACAAATAGATAAAAAGATAGACAAATAAACACACATACACACACATATATATTTATATATATATGGACAAATAAATAAATAGCCAGAAAGATAGAAAGATATTTAAATACATAGATAGTCTGATAGATTGATAGATAGATAGATAGGTAGACAGATAGACATATACAAAAATAGACATATAGACAGAAATATAGATAAATAGATAGATAGATAGACAAATATATAGATAAACAGATAGGCAGATAGATAGAAAGACAAATAGATAGACTTATAGATAGATAAATAGAAAGATATATAGGTATGAAGACATATACATTTATTAAAATATAGATAGTTAGACAAATAGATAGATAGACAGATAGACAGATAGACAGATATATAGATAAATAGATATATAAATATACATATAATTTTATAGATATATAGATATATAGATATATACGTAGATAAATAGATAGGTAGATAGACAGATTAACACATAGATAGATAGTGAGATAGATAGATAGGAAAATAAATAGATAGAGAGATAGATAGATAGGAAAATAAATAGATAGACAGATAGACATATAGACATATTGAATTATAGATAAATAGATAGATAGGTAGATAAATAGATACATAGATAGACAGATATATACATCAACAAATAGACTGATAAAAAGATCATTAGATCGACAGATAGTCAGATGGATAGATAGACATACAGATAGTTAGTTAGTTAGATCTATAGATAAATAAAAAGATAGATAAATAAACTAAAAGAAAGATAGATAGATAGACACACAGACAGATAGATAGATAGACATATAGATTGATATACATATAGATAGATAGATACGTACATATATAGACAGATAGATAGATAAAATAATATATATATATATATATATATAACACACACACACACACACACACACAGATAGATAGATATTCATATAGATAGATATACAGATAGTCATATAAACAGATACATAGATAGACATATAAACAGATAGAAAGAGAGACAAATTAATAGATTTTCAAATAGACAGATACACATATAGACTCAGATAGATAGATAGATAGATAGTAGATAGATAGATAAACAGATAGACAAATAGATAGATAAATAAATAAATAGATAGATATACAGATAGACACACACACACACACACACACACACATATATATAGACAGATAGTGAGATAGACAGACAGATAGATAATTAGTCAGATATACAGATAGATAGACTAAAGACAGATAGATTGATAGATATACTTAAGACAGGTTGACAAATAGATAGATAGAAATGTATACCCTATATTTAAATGTATAATTAACAACATATATTTAATATACATTTTTATATATTATTATAAAAAATGTATTTTAGTATATCCATACCTATACATACCTATATGTATAAATATATGAAATTATATGAACAAATAATTATACATACATGTATAAATATAAGTTTATCTATATGTGTAACTATATGTATAACTACATGTAACAATATTTATAATTATATGTATAAAAACATACAACACAATGTTTAACTATATGTGTATAACTATATAAAAATATTCTTATAACTATAAATAACTCTATATAAATAAAAATAACTTTATTTTTAATTATGTATACATAAATCTATATAATTGTTTATAACTTTGTATACATTTATTTATATTTACTTATAACTACTTGTAGGCATATATCTATATATAATAATATGTAACTATTTATAACAACATTTACTATATGTATCCTAACATATATTTATATATGGGATAATATTAATTTTGTTGAACTAATTTGAAATTAAATGGAAAAAGATATAATATCAACAATATGTAAGCACGTAGCATGAGAATGTCTATTAATTAGGCTCATATATGATATAATATAAATAAGGGTCATACTCTTATATAATTCCATCCATTGGGCTTCAGGCTCAAATATGAACTTATGTATGACAAAATATGTTATATTTTATAGGTTTATATAGAAAAAATTTTATTTTCTTTTATATAATTTTTTCTTCAATCACTGCACTTTCTATGTGTCTCTCTCTCTCCTCTCTGATTCTTCCGGTCTCTCTATTCCACTTTTTCATTATATGTCACACTCTCTCTCTTGTTATTTTCTTTCTTGTTCTCCTTTCTTGCTTGTTCTCTCTCTCTCTCTCTCTCTCTCTCTCTCCCTCTTCTCTCCCCCTCTTTCTCCATCTCTCTCCCTCTCTCCCTCTCTCTCCCCTCTCTCTCTCTTTGTCTCTATCTTTCCCTCTCTCTTCCTTTCACCATTTCTCTCCCCCTCTTTCTCCCTCCTTCTCTCTCTCCTCTCTCTCTCCCCCCATCTCCCATTTCTCAGCCCCTCTCTCTCCCTACCTTCTCTCTCTCTCTCTCCCCCTCTCCTCCTTCAAACATTAAATGTCTTTATTTTTCCTTTCCTTTATTGTGCATTATCACATTTTGCACCGTTTATCTAGTATAACTGTGATATCTAGTAATCTTTATCATGCTTAAAATTGTTTAATCTATTAATGTAGATTCTACAAACGCATTGCCTCGATATTCATGATATTTAATTTTAAATATTCATTTGTAAGTAATTATTATTAATTATTTGTATATTTTGAAGTAATAGAATGTTTTATTCAAAATAATGATTGAACATTATTTGTTGTAAATAAAACAGGGAAAAATGAGCTCAGATCATCAGTAGATGTACAAAAGGGTTATTAATGGATTTTTAAATAAAGATTTTTTGACTGGTCTTGCAACTTTCATCAATTTTGCATGTAGTCAATCAAGATTAATGGATGGAGAAAATTTTAAGTGTCCATGTAATCATCGCAAGTGTCCGAATATCCCTTTTCGTGATTCAAACACTACAAGATATCATTTGGCTAAATATGGCTCTGTGCCAAATTATTTTATTTAGATTTATCATGGGAAAAGTACAATGGCTCTAAATATTGAACAAATGAGGGTATTGAATCATTTTCTTGTGGTGAAGAATCATCAAAAAGATACCATTGAATGATCACGGAAGCTACTGGTACAGACTTCAATATTGATTACATGAATGAACCATATAATTCTGAAGTCATAAATTTTATGAAATTCTTAAAGCTACATATAAAGAGTTGTGGTCTAGTTGTAAAACACATTCACAATTGTCACTTGTGGCTCGACTAATGAGCAACAAGTCAGAAAACCATATGTCTGAGAAATTATTTGATCAGGTGATAGAACTGATAAAATAGATTGTTCCGGATAATAATTTGAGCACTAACAACTTTTACAACACTAAGAAGTTACTACGAGGAATGTGTCTACCAGTGGAAAAAATTAATTATTGTTTAAATGGATGCATGTTATATTGGGGCGGTGATAGTGATTTAATTATCTATAAGTGTTATGATCATCCTCGATTTAGGAAGGCACCTCGTGTCGTAGATACGCGACAAAAATTGAAGGTTGTCTTTAAGATGTATTATTTTCCATTAATTCCTCGATTACAGAGACTATATGCATAAAATGCTACAGCAAATGATATGAGGTGGCATTCCAAGCATGAGGTTGAAGAAGGGGTAATGTGTCATCCATCAGATTCACCTATTTGGAAGCATTTTAATTATATACATCAAGATTTTGCAACTAGAAATTCGAAATGTGAGATTGGGTCTCTGCACTGATAAATTTCAGCCATTTGCAATCTGGACAATAGTATTCAACATGGCCAGTGATAGTGGTACCTTATAACTTGCCTCAGTGGTTGTGTATGAAGGAATAAAATATGTTTTTTTCAATATTGGTTCTAGAGCCAAAAAAACCAAAAGACATGCTGAATGTTTTCTTACGAGCCTCTTATTGCACATTTAAATCATTTGTGGGATTTTGACGTTGATACATATGATATCTCAAAGAAGCAAAATTTCATTATGCAGGCAACCCTTATGTGGAAGGCAAGTGACTTTTCTGCATATTCAATGTTCTCTGGCTGGAGTACTGCAAGACGATTCGCATGCCCGTATAGCATGACAAATTCTGATGCATTTAACCTCAAATTTAGTGGTAAACAGTAATGGTTTGATAACCATCGTAAGTTTCTACCAACGAATCATCCATTTCGAAGAAATAGAACCACATTTTGGAAAAATAAAACTATGCTGATAGTTGCACTAGCAGTTCGTTCAGGAGATGATATTATGATAGAGATTCAGAGTTTGGGTTTGAAGAAAGTAACTAAAAATGAAGCTACTAGAAGTAATGGACCGATAGGCAAATTATTTGGCTAGAGGAAACATAGTATATTTTGGGACTTCCCCTATTGGAAGTCCAATTTAATTTGTCATAACTTAGATGTAATGTGTATTGAAAAAAATGTTTTTGACAATGATTTCAACAATGTTCTTAATGTAGACGAAAGAACAAAAGACACTTTAAAATCAAGACAAGAGCTGAATGATTACTATTGGTGTCCTGAATTGAAACTGAATGAGGAAACAAAAAACTTTTCTAAAGCTTGCTACACACTTGATAAGAAGGCAAGACACATATTGTGTGAATGGGTTAAAAATTTGAAATTCTCTAGTGGATATGTGTCAAATATGGGTAGATGCGTGTATATGAAGAATTTTATGTTATGTGTAATGAAAAGTCATGACTATCATTATTTATGCAGAGATTAATACTATTTGCATTCCGTGAATTACTTCCACTAAGTGTTTGGAAGGTCCTTAAAGAACATAGTTTGTTTTTCAATCAGCTAACAACAACCACAATCAAAATAGATGACATGGTGAGGCTGGAGAATGACATTCCACTTATTATTTGTAAGCTTGAACGAATATTCCCACCGAGTTTTTTTTGACTCGATGGAGTATTTGCCGGTCCATTTGGCATACGAAGCAAGCATTGCAGGGCCAGTGCAATTCAGGTGGATGTATTCTTTTTAAAGATATATACATATAATTTTCCGTGTTTTATTATTTAGTACTATAATTATAATAGTAATTTAAACTAATTGAAACCTAACATTATGGATGTAGGTATCTTCGTAAGTTGAAATTGAATGTTAGAAACAAGGAAAAAGTTGAAGGTTCAATTTATAATGCATATTTAGTACAAGAAGCATCATCATTTTGTTCTTATTATTTTGAGAATCATGTCAATACAAAGAATAGAAATGTGTCATGGAATTATGAAGGTTATGTGATGGTAGAAGATGATTCTGTGGACAAACTATCTATCTTCAAGCACCCCAAAATAGCATTTGGAAGAGCAATGAAAAGATGTATGACATATGAAAAGTACGAAGCAACCCAGAGCTACGTTTTACTTAATTGTGAGGAGGTTGCACCATATATTAAGTATATATACCCAAAATGGTTGCATGTTTAATCATAGTTTAATTTTACATTTAATAGGAATTATTAAAAATTGATATACATTTTTTTCTCTTTTTATATTTGTGCAGTATTTATGTTGAGTAGTTAAAATATATTAATCCAGCAATTTCTAGCAATGATATCGATTATAGGCCAGAAACTGAATTTGCGAATTGGTTAAAAAATTATGTGAGAATAATTAAGTTTTATATTCTTTAATTATTTAATTTATTAGTATATTTTATTTGTTAATATAATTTTTCTAATTTATGTCACAGGCAATCGATCCTTCAAATGGAGATTCAAATATTTTAATTCAAAATCTAAGTAAATGCCTATTTAGATATGTGATAATTTATCCTAAGTATTTTCTTAATGGATATACATTTCACACAATCAGGCATAGTTCTTCTAAAATAATAATGAATAGTGGTGTATGCGTTAAAGGCTCAGGTTATTGTGCAGATGAGATTTTTTATTATGGTCAACTCAAAGAAGTTATTGAGTTGGAGTATCCTGGACTCAAAAATCATAATATTGTATTATTTAAGTGTGAGTGGTTTGTTCCTACACGAAATATTGGCTCAAAGATTCATTCGGATTATAAGCTAGTGGAGTTTAACCATAAATGCAGATATAATCGATATGAGCCATTTATTATGGTAGTTCAGCCACTCATATATAATATTGTACATATCTGAGTTTATCTTGTGATCAGAGAGATTTGTGGGAAATTTGAAAATTAAAGCTAGATTAAAATTTGAAGTATCAACAACACAAAAAAGAAGTGCATACTTAGAAATTGCACCGGCATTCCAGGTAGATGACATAAATAATATTGAGCATTTGATTGTTGATGAAGATTTAAAAAATTTATGTGACTCAAATGGTGGCATAATAGAAATTGAAGATGATCAATTTCTATCTGAAGATGAGTTCGAACTTCTATCGGAATCAGACAAAATATCAGAAGATCCATTAGAGGATGACAATGATGCTGATAATTAAATTGTTATAATTTTATTATAAATTTAAACTATTAAAGACTTTTTATATTTTGTTGAAATCTATCGGTGTGTTTTATTAAAAAATGCATGATTGTTCATCATATCCCTATTTTTGTTCTATTTTTTATTTTCTACAGCAGATGATGCCTAAAGGACATGGTCGTGGTGGAGGTGGACGTGAACACAAATATGAACCAAATTCATCTAGTATATTACATCATGTTGTAGAATCTGTACCATCTTAAAGCCATCATATACAGACTTCAACATCATAATCACCATCTCCATTTCTATCACCATCACCATCATTGAGACCTCTATTATCACCTTTATCAGATGTAAGCCCACCACCCATTGTGCTTCCTGCATAACTTTTGATCCATCTCTATCTTCTACACAACATTTTACACCAATTGTTCCCCCATTTACAATACCAATGACATCATCAAATATTGTGCCTTCCTCTACAGTCAGTGTAAAGTTAGAAATTGATATTGTGGATGAGAGAAAAGAAATATGTAAAAATGAATTGAAAAAAAAAATTGTTGTTACTGTCAATGGTTTTTTTAATATTGTTATGATTTGCTTGTTTTCAATATTATTTATTTATTTGTACAGTTTTATTAAATCTCACAAGCGTTCGACTATAATTACAAAGGCTTTCAAGAAAATGGCTAATTCTAAAGCTTTCTCCAGGAAGAAAGTTTCTGAATCGATAAAAGAGTCATATTTTAATGACTTTCAGGTAAAAATAACAAAACAAAAGCATTGAAAATTAAGTATCTAATTACTTAACTTTTATGTTGGTTATTATTCAAGTAGTAAATAATTTGTTCTTGTTATTAATATACCTCTTTTGTCATTTTTCTATTTATAGAATCAGTGCACATAGGCACTCAAATTTGATGGAAAGATAAATTCATTATGAGAGATCAAAGCTGCTTAATGGTATTCTGATTTTGTCCATAAATTAAAGAAAATGAAATAAAGACTTGATTTTATATCCGAGGAAGACTAGCTGGAGTGGCTTAATTATTGGGAGGAGCCAGATGTGAAGAAAAAATTAGATATTGTCAGTAAAAATTGATAAAGTGAGGTAGCTGGACTAGGCACAAGAATCTGTCGACACACTGGAGGTTCAAAGTCGAGCATTGAGCATGCTCGAGATTTGGTACAAATTTAAAATTCTAAACATTTCTATAAAAACAAATTATAGGCAGTGAAAGATATTAAAATAAATAAAATCTGTGCATGGTTTTATTAATTTTGTTAAATTTTTTTTTTATTAATTTTTTTATGACTTAATAAAAACAAATCCTAGGTTGGAGAATCGGGTCGAGATCCAAATTTTTATGAGATTTTCAGGAAGATGCATGTGAAGAAAGTGGATGGTCAGTATGCTGCCAACAAGTCTCAGATGATGGCAATAAGAAATTATTATATTAATTAGATTTTATAAAAATATAGTACATTATGAAAATTATTTTGTATGTAAAATATTTATTTTATTTTTTTGTATATCTAGATTAGTTTTCTTCTCTATTTTATCTCAGGACTTAATGGAGGAATGTGTGACAACTCCTCATCAATAAGTTGAGTGTTCTATGGATCTTCAACCAATTGATTATGATCGTATTTATTTGGAGACAAAAGGAGGTCGAACGAAGTAGTGAGTGGAAGGAATCGACTCTAAGGGAGTGATATTTTGTTGTAGCAATTGTGCTTCTAATTCATCTCTCTCAGTAATAGTGGACGAGACGGCCGAACAACAAGCACTAGAAACAAATGAACGTATCGTAGTTATGGACAACGAAATGAAAAAGAAGGGTGAGCAGATAACTAATTTGATGAAAGAAATGTAAGAAATTAAAGAAATGAATTATGAGATGAAAGAAATGAAAAATATAATGCAATCGCAAATGTCCTATATGGCGTCATAGTTTGCGGCATTGGCGCAACATATAACATTCAAAGATCTAGCTGTGAATCCTCGCATGAGAGGTTAGCATTCTCTACAAATTATGAGGATGATTGAGTATGAGAATTATATCTGAACTGTTATTTATTTTTGTCTATGTATAGCAAATAATTATGATAATTTTTGTAGGTTTTAATTTTTTTTTCTGGTTTTGTTCTTTGCTTTTTCGATTAACCAAATTATAAATCTTTGCTGGACACATTATGTGAGACAAGAAAAAATCCTGATTCAAAGCATTCAGACATTACCATGGTCCTTCCAGTGCATGAGTCCCATATTTACCGATTTCAACTTTATCAAAAAGAGGGTTAGCTTATCTTATCTTTATTATTCTAAAAATATTTTATTTTTGCACTCTCTTTATCTCTAAACATAATTGTTGGACATATTTTGTATTTTTATTGAAGCTATATGACAATCAACTTTAATTTGTGGTTGTTCATGTCTATAATATTTGTTTTTATATATCCGTGAATATATTTTTGTGTCTCTGAATTTTTTTGGGTAGAGTTTTAGCCTATTATACATATGTAAAGGCTTATCTTCAGTAGCGGTAGCAGCGGCAACGATGGTAGTGGCGGTAGTGCTGGCAACTAAGGTAGCGGTGGTAGCAGTGGCAATGGTGGTAGCACTGGTAGCAGTGGCAACAGTAGTAGAGGCGACATCAGTGGCAGTAGCGGCAGCCGTGACCGTGACTAGGGCAGCACTGACAACTGTGGCAGAAGCAGCAGCAGCATCGGCAGCAGCACCGATAGCAGTAGTAGTGCCAGAGATAGTGCCATCGGCAGTGGTAGTGGAAGCGATAGTGGCATCGATAGTGGCGGTGGTAGCGACAGTGGCAGAGGTAGCGACAGTGGCATCGACAGTGGCGGTGGTAGCGACAGTGGCAGAGGTAGTGGCAGTGGCAGCGGTAGCGGCAACATCGACAGCAGTGGCAGGAGTGGCAGTAGGAGCAACTGCAATGACAACAAATGCAGTAATTACGTACATATATAGTCAGTATATACGTACATATAATACTATAGTATTTTCTGTACATATATATCGAATATATATATGTCTCAGTATATATGTATGCATAATAATATAGTTTATATGTACATATACTACAGTAATATATGTATGAGTGAAATACTAGTATATGTGTACATATTTACTACAACAATATATATTTACCAAAACATAGTTTTTTTTATTTATTTTGATTTTATGTGGTGGTTTAAATATCGTACATATATGGTATCACATTGTTTCCCATATGAAGCTTGTATAAGTGAAGACATATTTCAACAAACATTAAGCACCGTTACTCGGGCAACATTTTCACAGCAGAAAGTTGGTGATCGGAGGAGCAGAGGGAGAGAAAGCAACGTTAATGAATTGATATGTAAAGGCCGATTATAATTTTAAAGTTAATTATATTTTATGCACAGTCGGTAGATAGATTAATTAATAAGATGTAGTATATTTTTTTTTATTTTTTTGTTTTAGTTATTTAAAATATTGTGTTAGAATAAGTTATTAAATGATTTTTTTGTTTAATTTAAATGTTTCATTTATAGTTTCTATTTTTATATAAATTAATTTAAAATTATTAAATTATTTAATTAAATTTTTGTTGAAACTGTATGACAATCAACTTAAATTTGTGTTTGTTCATGTCTATATTAACTATTTTTATATATCTGTGCATATGTTTGTGTTTCTTCAAATTTTTTGGGTTGAGTTTTAGCCTATTATAAGTATGTAAAAGCCTATTATCAGTGGCGGTAGCCACTGTAGCAATGGTAGTGGTGCTAGAAGCAGTAGCAGTGGCAGCAGTAGCAGTGGCGACAACAGTGGCAGTAGTGGTTGCAACGGTGGCAACATTGGCAGTGGTAGCTGTAGTGGTTGGAATGGAAGTAGCGGCAGTATAGGCAGCAGTGGTAGTAGTGGCAGCACCGGCAGTGGTGGCAGCACCGGTAGCAGCCGTAGCGGGCGTAGTGGCAGGGACGGCAGCAATAGTGGGAGTAGCAAGAACACAACAAATGTGGTATATACATATCTATATAGTCAGTATATACGTACATATAATTCTATATTATTTTATGTACTTATATAATGAGTATATATATACTCTGTATATATGTACGTATAATACTACAATTTATATCTACAAATACTGTAGTATTATATATACGAGTAAAATGCTAGTATATATGTACATTTTTGCTGTAGTAATATATATTTATCAAAACATAGTTTTTTTTAATTAATTTTGATTTGATTTGGTGGTTTGAATTTCTTACATATGTGGTACCGCATTATTTTTCATACGAAGCTTGTATAAGCGAAGGGATTTTTCAATAGATATGAAGCTCCATGACTCTGAAAGCTTTTTCGTAGTGGAAAGTTGGTGATCAAATGAGCAGAGGGAGAGAAAGCTATGTCAATGCATTGATAGATTATACTTTATGCATAGTCGGTAGATACATTGATTACTAAGATGTAATATAATTTTTGTTATTTTTTAGTTATTTATATATTGTATTTGAATACGTTATTAAATGAATTTTTTTTGTTTAAATTAAAATTTTCATTTATAGTTTCTGTTTATTAAATTTAATATAAAAGTATTAAATTATTTAATTAAATTTTAGTTTACGCTGTATGACAATCAACTTTAATTTGGGTTTGTTCATGTTTATAATAACTATTTTTATATATCAGTAAAAATGTGTGTGTGTTTCCGACTTTTTTGGGTATATTTTTAGCCTATTATAGGCATGTAAAAACATATTATCTACATCAGTAGCAACAATATCGGTGGCAGGGGAAGCGGTAGTGGCGGCAGTGGTGCCGGCGGTAGTAGTGGGGCTTGTAACGGCGGCAGCGACAGCATCGGAGGAAGTGGCTGTGGTTGCAGCAGCAGCTACACCAGAAGCAGTAGTTGCACTGAAATTAGTGGCTGTAGCAGTGGCTGCACCGGAAGCAGTGACGGTAGCAGCGGCTGCACCGGAAGCAGTGGCGGTAGCAGCGGCTGCAGCGGAAGCAGCGGTAGCACAAAAAGTAGCAGTAGAGGTGGAACCAGCAGCAGCAACGATGGTGGTAGCAACGATGACATTGGCAGCAGTGACATGTTGTGGTAGCGGTGGCGGCCGCTTCAACGGCTAGCAGTGGCAGCTGCCAGTGGTTGCAGTAGCGGCAACAACGGCGGTGATAGCAGTGGCATCGGCAGCAGTGGTGACATCAGCGATGGCAGCGGCATCAGAGGTTGCAGCATCAACGGCGACAACATTAGTGGTATTGGCATCGATAGCAGCAATGGCAGCAGCGACAACAGGAGCAATATCAAAAGCACCAAATAAGGTATATACGTACGAATAAAGTCAGTATATACATACTTATAATATTGTAGTATTTTATGTACAAATATACTGAGTATTTTTGTACTCAGTTTATATTTACACGTAATACTATTATTTTTATGTACATATATTGTAGTAATATATGTACGTGTGAAATCATAGTATATATTTACTTATATACTTCAGGATTATATATGTATCAAAACATACCTTTTTTTTCAATTTGACTGAGTGGTTTAAATTTTTGACAGATATGATACCGCATTATTCCTCATCAAAAATTTTATAAGTGATAGGATTTTTCACTAGACATTACGTGTCGTGACTCGGACAGCTTTGTCGCAGTAGAAAAATGATGATAGGAGGAGCAGAGGGAGACAAAGCAACGTGAATGAATGGATATATTATACTTTATGCACAATAGGTAGATACATTGATGAATAAGATGAAATAACATTTTGTTATTTTTTTTGTTTCAATTATGTAAAATATTGAATTATAATAAGATATTAAATGATTTCAATTTTTATTTATTATAAATTATTTATAGTTTCAATTTTTATTCAATTCGATATAAAAATATTAAATTATTTAATTAAAAAATTTTACTAGGGATTATATCTATCTCTAAAATTTATCGACAAGCGCTTTAGCTAGAGAATCATTCGTCATTATTTTCGTTTAGTGATGAAAAATCTCATTTATCTTGCTAATTTAGTAAGAGAATTTGTCATTTTTAGCAACTGATTTTTCCGTCGCTAAATTTTAACAAGAAACACTTTAGATAGCAAGCTGATTCATAAGTTATCCATCCCTATATCCCATTTAACGATGGAAAATGCTCATTTAGCTAGAGAATTTTTTTAGCTATATGGGATTTTTGTTGTAGTGAGATAAAAAGATACATAGATATTATATATATATATATATATATATATATATATATATATATATATATATATAGTCAGACAAATAAATAGATAGATAGATTGATAGATGGACAAATATACAAAAAAACTAGATAAATAGATAGATAGTTATACTGATAGACATACAGACATATACATAGATAGATAGACATATAGAGAGAGTCAGACAGACAGATAGATAGACAGATTAATAGATGGACATATAGACAGATACATATATAGACATATATACAGAATGATAGATAGACATATAGATAGATAGATAGATATGCATATAGACAGACAGACAGATAGATAGATAGATATATAAACAAATAGACAGATAAATATATAAACATGTAGACAGAAAGATACATAGACAAAATGACATATAGACAGATAGTCAGATAGACAAATAGATAAATATATAGATATATAGAAAGATATACAACTAGATAGATGGACAGATAGCTAAATAGGCAGATATGCAGATAAAAAGATAGAAAGATAGATAGACAGATAGACAGATACACATATAGATAGATATAGTTAGATAGATAGATAGACAGATAGACATATAGATAGATGGATAGACATATTGATAGATGAACAGATAGATAGATAGACAGAAGGACTTATAAATAGATAAATAGAAAGACAAATAGACAGATCAACAAATAGATAGTTAAATACATAGATAGATGGATAGACAGATAGATAGATAGTTAGATAATCTAATAGATAGATAGGCAGATATACAAATAGATAGATAGACAAATAAATAGATAGATAAATAGATAAATAGATAAATAGATAAATAGATATATATATATATATCTCAATAGATTGACATATATGAAGATAGATAGATATACTGATTGATAGATAGATATATAGATAGTCAGATATTCAGATAGATAGAAAAGTAGATTCACAAATAGATAGATAGACAAATAGATAGATATATAGACATAAAGATAGTCAAATAGACATATAGATATATAGGTAGATAGATAAATAGACAAATAGATAAATAGACAGATAGATATATATAAAGATTGATAGATAGACAGAAAAATATATATACAAAAATATATATATATGGATATACATATAGACAAATATACATATATATAGATAGACAAATATATGGATAGATAGATAGATAGATGGACAGATAGATAGATTGACAGATATACATTTAGACAGATAGATAGGCAGATAGATAGATAGATAGACAGATAGAAAAATAGATAGAAAAATAGACAGATATATAGATAGACAAATAAATAGATAGATAGACAGATAGACAGATAGACATAAATATAGATAGGCAAATAGATAGACAGATATATAGATAGATTGATTGACATATAAATCGATAAAAAAAGACAGATAGACAAATAGCTAGATAGATAGATATACAGATAGACATATACAAAGAAAGAAAAATAGAGAGATAGAGAGAATGAAAAATAGCTAGATCGACAGATTAACAGACAGATAGATAGATCTAAAGATAAACATATTAAGAGATAGACAGATAGACAAAAGATATATTGATTGATATACAAATAGACATATAGCATGATAGGCAAATAGACAAATAGACAAATAGACAAATAGACAAATAGACAAATAGACAAATAAATAGTTAAATTGACAGATAGACAGATAGACAAATAAATAAATTGACAGATAAACAAATTGATAGATAAAAATTAGCCAATAGCTATATATATATAGATAGATAGATTGATTGATTGATTGATAGAAAGATATATAGATAGAGAGGTAGAGAGAGAGTGTGTGTGACAGAGTTAGATTGATAAACAAAGAGAGAGACATACATATAGATATATTAATTTATTGATAGATAGATAGCACGATAGCCAAATAGGGAGATAGATAGATAGATAGATATAAATATAAATATAAATAAGTATGTATGCATGTATATATGTATATGTATATATTGAGATAAATATATAGATAGATATAAAAATAAATAGTTAGAAAGATAGATAGCTTGATTGATTTATTCATTGATTGAATGATTGATTGATAAATAGATTTATGGAAAGATATATAAATAGATAGGGAATATATATATATATATAGTTACATAGAAAGATAGATAGAAAGATACACAGATAAATAGATAAACAATTATAAGGATAGACATATAGACATGTACATAAAAACATAGAAAGATAGTCATATAGATAGATTTATAGATAAACAGATAGATAGATAAATAAATAGGCAAATAGGCTGATAGGTAGATAGGTTGTTAGACAAAAAGATACATATATAGATATACATATAGACATATATTAGACAGATAGATTATTAGACGTATAGAAGATATACATATTGATAAATTAATAGATAGACAAATAGACAAATAGACAAATAGATATATATATATATATACACACACACACACACACACACACACATATAGATATAGAGACAGATAGACAGATAGTCACTTAGATAGATAGACAGATAGATACATAGAATGAAAGACATATAGTTAGATAGACAGATAGATAGATAGATATACAGATAGGTAGATCAACATATAGGTAGATATGTAGATATATAGATTGATAGATAGGCTGATAGATAACAATACAAATAGATAGATAGATTGACAGATAGATAAATTGACAAATAGATAGATTGACAGATAGATAGATAAATTGACAAATAGATAGATTGACAGATTGATAGGAAGAATGATAAACATATCGAGAGATAGACAAATAGACTGATAAACAAATATAATGATAGTCATATAGACAGATAGAAGGACATAGAGATAGATAGATAGATAGATAGCCACAAATGTAGATAGGTATATGGGAAGATAGGTAAATAGACAAATAGATAGATAAAAATATAGATGCATAGACAAATAAATAGATAGATAAATAGACAGATAGATAAATAGATAGTATTAATATACAAATAGAGTTGATAGACATATTGATATATAGACAGATAGATAAATAGATAGAATAGATAAATAGATAGGTATACAGATAGATAGATAGATAGACAAATTGACATATAGATAGATAGTCAGATAGATAGATATATAGTTAGACATGTAGATAGATGGACAAATAGATATATAGACAAAATATAGATAGAATTATAGAAAGATACATAGATAGATAGACAAACAGACAGATAGATAGACAGATACAATGATAGATAGATAGATTGTCACAATTATATATATAGATAGACAGATAACCAGATAGCAAAATAAATAGCTAGACAAATAGTCATATAGACTTATAGATAGATTGACAGATAGATAGATACATTGACAGATAGACAGATAGATAGTTAGATAGACAAATAGAAAGATTCTTAAATAGACAAATAGAAAGATAGTAAATAGATATATCATTAGATAGATAAATAGATATATAAACAGATAGACAAATAGATAGAATGACAGATAAATATATAGTCAGATAGACACAGATAAATAGACAGATAGACAAATAGACAGATAGATAAAGAGATATATAGATTGATATATAGATAGATAGTTAGATAGATAGACAGATAGAAAGATAGATTGACAGATATATATATATACACACACACACATAGAGAGTATATAAACATATACATAGAGATTGATTGATTAATAGATAAATAACCATATAGACAGATATATAATCAAACAAATAAAAAGATAAACAAATAGACAAGTCTCTAGATAGATAAATAGACACATAAAGTCATAAATAGATAGATAGATAGAAAGATAGATAAACAAATATACTGATAGATAGATAGATTGATTGATAGAAAGATATACAAATATATATTTAGAAAGATAGACACAGACAAAAAAAGAAAATAGAAATATAGATAGATTTACATATAGACAGAAAGACAAATATATAGATAAAACATAGAGAGATAGATAGTAATAATTAACATATAGAGAGATAGACAAATAGACACATAGACAGATCGACAGATAGATAGAAAGAACGTTAGACAGATAGATATATAGATAGAGAGGTAGGTCAAATAGTTAGATAAACCATTAGAAATATAGACATATAGATTAGAGAGATAGTCAGATAGTCAGATAAACTATTAGAATATAGACATATAGATAAATAAATAGAAAGACAATAGATAGATAGACAGATTGATTGATTGATTATTCATCACAGATAAATAGATAGGAAGATAGATAGATTGAAAGAAGGTAGATAACAGATAGATAGGTAGTCCAGATAGATAGGGAGAGAGACAAAAAAATAAAGGACTTAAATATATAATATATATATATAGATATAGATAGGTAGACATATTGATAGATAGATCGATATTTAGATAGATAGAAAGATAAACAAATAGATATATAGATAGATATACAGATAGATAGATAGATAGATAGACAGATATAAAGAATGACATATAGACATATAGACATATTAGATAGATAGTCAGTTTATCAGATAAATTGAAAAAGATAGACAAATATATAGATAAATAGATCAACAGAAAGACAAAAGGAAGATAGATAGATAGACATATAGATAGATAGTCAGATAGTCAGATAGATAGATAGTCTGATAGAAAAATAGATAGATAGTTAGATAGATAAATAGATACGCAGACAGAATGAAATAGATAAATAAATATAATGATAGATAGAGAGATAGATAGATATATATATATATATACATTTAGACAGATTGATAGATATACAGATTAATAGATAGACAGATAAACAGATAGACAGATAGACACATAAGCACATAGATAGATATATCGAATGATAGATAAATTGATTGATAGATAGAAAAATATCATATAGATAGATAGATAGATATTTAGATAGATAGACAGATAGATAGAAAAATAGACAGATATAGAAATAGATAAAAAAATAGATAGATAGATATACAAATAGACAGATAGACATATAGACAGATAGACATATAAACAGATAGATAAATAGACAGATAGATAGAAATAGATAGATAGATAGACAGATAGACAGATAGACATAAAGACAAATAGACAGATATATAGATAGATAGATAGATAGATATACAGATATATAGATAAAGAATAGATAGAGAGACATATAGACAGATAGTTAGATAGACAGATAGAAAAATAAATAGATATATAGATAGATAGATCAACAGATAATAGAAAGTATGATAGATAGATAGGCAGATAGAAAAGATAGATTGAAAGATAGTTAGTCAGAAGTAAGATAGATAAAAATTTTGATAGACAAATAGTTAGATAGTTAGTTAGATATATATATTAAATAGACAGATAAACAGATAGAAAGATAGAAATATAGACCAATTGTTAGATAGACAGGTAGACATATAGCTAGATAGACAGATAGGCAGATAGACACACACACACACACCCACACACAATTAGACATATATACAGATATACATATAGAGAGATATATAAATAGATATACACATAAACAGATAGCTAGATAAAGATATAGAAAGATATAGAAAGATATACAAATAGATAGATAGATAGACAAGCAGATAGACATATCGACAAATAGAAAGATATATAGATAGACTGATAGAAATATAGATATATAGTTAGATTGATATACAGATAAACATATAGGCAGATAGATACATAGACAGATTGAAAGATTGAAAAATATACATATAGTAATATAGACATATAGACTGATATTCATTAAGATAGATACATAGATAGAAACATATATAGATAGACATTGATAGATATGCAGATAAACAAATAGATAGATATACATAAACAACATATAGATAGATACACAAATAGATAGATAGTCAGATAGTCACATAGATAGATAGGCAGATAAACAGATAGACATATAGACAGATATAAGGATAGT
>JAREIK010000455.1:23430-90930 GCA_029783825.1 Sapria himalayana
CTATCTATCTATATATCAATCTATCTATCAGTCTAACTGTCTATCTGTCTATATTCCAATCTCTTATCTGTCTATCTATCTCTTTGTTATGTCTATTATCATCTATCTATCTAACTAACTAATCTATTTATTTATCTATCCATATGTTTATCTGTCTATCTACCTATCTATCTATTTGTCTATTGTTTATCTATCTATCTTTCTATTTATCTATCTATCTATCTGTATGTCTATCCATCTGTCTATATATCATATCTATCTATATGTTTATATGTCTATCTATATATCTGTCTGTCTATCTATATGTATATCTGTCTGTTATTTATTTATATTTCTATCTGTCTGTCTCTCTGTCTATAGTATATCTATTTATATGTCTATACCTATCTGTCTAACTATCTATCTATCTATTTGGCAAATATCTATGTGTCTATCCATATCCATGTCTATCTATCTAGTATATATCTATATGTCTATCTATCTAACTATGTATAAATTTATTCTATATTGTTTGTGTCTATCTTTCTATCTATATATTGTTAAACTATATATATATATATATATATATATATCTATATCTATCTATCTATCTTTCTATCAATCTATCTATCTCGCTATCTACTATCTAGCTATATGGCTATCTGTCTAATGGTCTATATGTATATCTGTCTTTCTGTCTATATTTATATATGGCTATCTGTCTATATGTTAATCAATATATCTATTTCTCTGTCTGACTATCTATCTATCGTTATGTCTATCTATCTAATTGTATATCTAAAAATCTGTCTATCTATATATCTATCTATCTCTATATATGTTTATTTTCCTATCAAAATATTTGTCTATCTACTTATCTGTCTATATGTCTATATATCTATATGTATATATGTTATATTTCAATCTATCTATCTATCTATATGTCTAAATTTCGATTGATCTTTCTATCTATCTGTGTATATGACTATCTATCTATCTATCTTTCTTTCTTTCTTTCTGTCCATCTATCTATTTGTCTATCTATCTATCTTTCTATCAATCTTTTTGTATATTTCTCTATCTATATATATGTTTATCTGTCTATTTTTTATATATGTATATCTACTATTTTTGTCTATCTGTATATCTATTTATCTATCTATTTGTGATTATATCTATAGGCGTATCTATCTATCTATCTATATGTCTCATTGTCACTGCTTTTTGTCTATCTATCTATATGGTTATCTGTCTATCTATTTATCTATCTATTCTACCTATCTATTATCTGTCTATCTATCTATTTTGTTTATATGTTTATTTGTTTATCTTTCTACCTATCTATCTATGTATTTGTACTATCTATCTATCTATCTATCTTCTGTTTATCTATCTATCTATCTATCTATCTCTCAATCTGTATATGTGTCTACCTGACTTTCTGACTATCTAAATATTTGTCTATCTGTTTATCTCTATATATCTATCTCTCAATTTTGTCTATCTGAACTATTTGACTATATGTCTATCTATCTCTATCTATCTCTCTGTCTCTCTATATGTCTAAATGTCTATTTGTCAACCTAACTATTTGACTATCTAATAATTTTAAAATCTCTATCTATCTGTCTAGTTGTCTCTCTATCTATCTTTTATCATCTATCTATCTGTCTATCTTTCTATCTATCTATTAATGTAACTATTTTTCTATCTATCGATATATCTATCTATCTATATGTATATCTGTCTTTCTATCTTTTTGTCTATCTATCTAACTGTCTATTTATCTACTAGTGTATTTCTATATCTATCTTTCTATCTGCCTATCTACATATATTCATATCTACCTATCTATCTATTTATCTATCATTCTATCTATCTATCTTTCTATATATCAATCAATCTATATATCTATTTATCTATCTATCTGTCTGTTTGTCTGTCTATCTTTCTTTCTAACTATATATCTGTCTATCTATCTATATGTCAATCTATCTATCTATCTTTCTAATTGTCTATCTATCTATCTGTCTATTTATATTTCAATAAATCTATGTATATGTCTATCTTTCTATTTGTGTCTATGTCTATATGATGATATATATATATATATATATGTATATCTATCTATCTTTCTATTTATCTATCTGTCTATCTCACTATCTCTCATATTTCTATCTGTCAATCTATCTATCTAATTATGTGGCTGTCATTTATTAATCGAACTATCTATCTCTCTATATCTCAATCAATATATTTGTTTATCTGTCTATTTATCTATTTGTCTATATTTCTATCTATCTAGCTATATGCCTATTTATATGTCTACCTATTTATGTATCTATATTACTAACTATCTATCTATTAATCTATCTATATATCTATCTATGTACATTTCTATATGTCTATCTGTCATTCTCGCTATCTGTCTAACTGTCTATCAATCAAATTGTCTCTCTGTCTATTTGTATATCTATCTATTTGTCTATCTGTCTATCTGTCAAACTGCCTAACTTCCTACCAGCCTATTTGCCTATATTCCAAAATGACTATCTACCTTTATGTCAATCTGTCTATTTGTGTATTTGTCTATCTTTCTATCTGTCTATTTTTCTTTCTATCTATTTATTTCTCGAACTCTCTATCGGCGTTTCTATCATTCTGTCAATCTCAAAATTTTTCGATTAGTCTATATGTCTATCTATCTATCTATCTTTTCTATCTATTTACCTATCTGCCTATTTATCTATCAATCTATCTCTATGCATATCTATATATTTGTCTATCTGTCTATCTGTCAATATGTATATTTGTTTATTTGTCTATCGGTCTATCTGTTTATCAATATATCTGTCTATTTGTCTATCTATCTATCTATCTCTTATCTGTATATATGTCTATTTGTCTATCTTTCTATTTTTCTATCTATCTGTCTGTCGGTCTATCTATCTATCTATCTATTTTTCTATCTATATGTCTATCTATCTATCTGTCTGTCTATCTATCTATCTATCTACCAATCTGCCAATCTACCAATTTATCTATCTATAAATTTATCTATATGCCTATATATCGATCTATGTATATGTCTATATGTGAATTTATCTAATTGACTATTTAATTGTCTTTCTATCTATATGTTAATTATCTATCTTTCTATCTATCAA
Organism: Sapria himalayana; assembly: GCA_029783825.1. Lineage (NCBI taxonomy): Eukaryota > Viridiplantae > Streptophyta > Magnoliopsida > Malpighiales > Rafflesiaceae > Sapria > Sapria himalayana. The sequence goes on from JAREIK010000455.1 coordinate 26,577, forward strand.
TATTGTCTAACTATATATATATCTATCTATCTATCTATCTATCTACCTGTCCATCTATCTATCTATTTTATCTATCTATCTGTCTATATGTCTATTTATCTATCTATCTATCTATCTAATGAACTAACTAACCTACTATCTATCTATCTGTCTAGCTATCTATGAGTATATATATATATATATATATATCTATCTATCTATCTATCTTTCTGTATGGCTATCTATCTCCCTATCTATCTGTCTGTCTTATCTGTCTATCTATAAATCTGTCTATCTATAAATCTGTCTATCTATCTATATAAATATATATCTGTCTATCTATCTTTATATCTCAATATTTGTATATTTGTATATATGTCTATATGTCTTCTCTCTATCTAACTATTTGTCTATTTTTCTTTCTATCTATCTATCTATCTCTATATCTATCTGTATATTTGTATATCTGTCTATATATCTAACTTCCTAGTTGTCTATCTATCTATCTATCTATCTGTCTATCTGTTTATTTGTCTATTTTTCTAACTATCAATCTATCTTTCTATCTGTCTATCTATCTACCTATCTATCTGTCCATTTGTCTATCTATCTATGTGTCCAACTGTCTATCTATATATCTATCAATTTGTCTATCTATCTATTTGTCTATCTATCTATTTGTCTATCTATCTATCTGACTATATGTCTATCTATATGTATATCTGTCTATCTTTCTATTTTTCGATCTATTTATTTATCTATATTTCTGCCTATCTATCTATCTCTAGTCTATCTATTTATCTTAATGTTCTTTTATCTATCTATCTTTCTATCCAGCAATCTATTATTTTGTCCATTTATCTATCTATCTAACTATCTTTATGTCTATCTGTCTACCTCTATATCGATATATCTGTCTATCTGTCTATTTATCGATCTGTGTATCTATCTGTCTATCTATATATCTATTTATCTACCTATCTACCTATTAATCTTTCTATCTATCTACTTATCTGCATATCTATCTTTTTATCTATCTATCTACCAGTCTATCTCTCTATTTGTCTATGTGTCTATATGTCTATCAATCTATATATATATATATATCTGTCTATCTATCTATTTATCTATCAATCTATCAGCCTATATGTCTATCTATCTATCTATAAATCTATCTTTATATCTATCTATCTGTCTATCTATGTATATGTCTATATGTTTATTTGTATAATTATCTATCTATTTATCTATCTATCTATCTATTTGTCTATTTAGTTGTATATCTTTCTATATGTATAACTATCTATCTATATATCTATCTATCCATCCATCCATCTATTTGTATGTCTATCTGTCTATGTGTCAATTTTTCTATTTATCTATCTGTCTATATGTCTTTCTGTCTATCTATCTATATGTCTATCTATCTTTTTTTCTTTCTATCTATCTCTCTATTTATTTATCTATCTGTCTGTCTGTCTTCTATCTATCTATCTATCTATCTCTTTGTATATTTGTCTATCTTCTATCAATCTAATTTTTTATTTGTCTATCTATCTATCTGTCTATCTGTCTATCAATCCTTTTGTTTATTTATCTATCTGTCTAATTGTCTATCTGTTTATCTTTCTATCTATATATTTATCTAACTATCTAACTATTTATCTATCTATATATCTATCTGTCTATCTGTTTATCTGTCTATCAATCAATCAATCTATCTGTCTATCTATCTATCTATCTGTCTATCTATCTATCTGTCTGTCTGTCTCTCTATCTATCTATCTGTATATCTGTCTTTCTATTTATTTGTCTATCTATCTATTTGTGTATCTGTCTATTTCTCTATCTCTCATTCTATCTATCTTTCTATTTATCTATCTGTTTATCTGCCTATTTAAAATCTGTCTATAAGTCTATATGTCTATCTATCTATCTATTTATCTATGTGTTTATCTATCTATATAGTTATCTATCTATCTGTCCAACTATCTATCTGACTATATATCAATCTGTCTATATATGTGTCTATCTGTCTATCTGGCTATCTGTTTATTTTTCTATATATCTATCTATCTTCTATCTATCTTTCTATCTATCTGTCTTTCTATCTATTCGTCTATCTGTCTATATCACAACAAGAAAAATCCAAAATAGCTAGGAAAAATTCTCTATCTAAATGGAGATTTTTTGTCGCTAAATAGGATATAATTACGGATTAATGACAGAATCTTTCCCAATCTTAGTGGTCATCACTAAAAATTAATTTGGGAAAGTGTCCCTAGCTTAAAAACTTTAGCAACAGATATTTTCCTAGCTAAAATAATAATTTCTATAGCTAATTTTGATCTTTATTTAGAGATTCAAAAATTCCCTAGCTAAATTAGCAAGTGAAAAATCCATTGCTATTTTATTCCAGAATTATTTTCACATTTTTAATTATTTACATAAATTTTAATTACATGTTTTTAAAATTTTATATTAGATTTAATAAAAACATAAACTATAAACAATTATTTATAATTAACAAAAAATAAAATCAATTAATAAAATATTTTGATACAATATGTTACGTAGATAACACAGATTCATAACAAAACTTGATTGCATATTATTCTTCATCAATGTATATATTGACAATGCACAAAATATAATTTTTCCTTGAAATTGACGTTGTTTTCTCTCCCTTAGCTTCTAAAAATCTGCATACTGCTCTAGCACCCGAGCATGTCCCTCCATTGCCATACGCATTTCTTCCTTTACTTTTATTCTATATTTTCTCTCCACCTCAAACTCCTTCATTTTATTTGCTAATGCCCTTTTTGTATCTAATTGCTCTTCCAACATTATTTTATTTAACCTTGTGATCAGTTGCATGTATGTATATTTGTGCATGTATTTATGTTCATGTGTGTGTGTGTGTGTGTATAAACATAGAAAAATGAAGTATGAGATATATTACAAGGTCCTACATTGGTATGATAATAAGTACTCTTGTCCAGGAATCAAAAATCTGGCCAGCATAATCTAACAAAAACATGAGGAAATAACCTGGACAAAAGTGAGTGTTTAGTTTTAACAATCAGAGCATATCGCCCAAAGCAAGGGACAAGAGCTAATGCCAAACAAAAATACCTACACAAATACAAATCTCTATTATCACCATGAACAGCAAAAAAATAAAAAACATATACAAAACTATATTTTCACATTTTTAGTACTATAGAGGAGTCTATGAGTTATTGAGCTCGAGTATTGGGTAGGGCCACCTATGGAAGTGTCAACATGTATTATTATTCCTTCAAAAGTGATGAACATCATTAATCTGCAATATGACGAAGATTTTACTTACCAGGGAATGCCACATGCATGGATCACCCATTTGAAAACAACATAAAGGTAGCTCCATAACACAAAATATGACAACCTAAACCAAGGGAACACCTTCAGGCATGAAAAAAATTAGGAAAACTATTCATCCAAGTAGTTTCTAGCAATGCAAATAAATACTTACTAGTGTATTAAGAGAACTCTCTATGAGTAGAAAAGCTACATTTATTACATGCATGGAACCAATCAACTACAAGCAACGAATCCTCAAAAGGAAGGAATGAAGAGTTCAAATCACATTTTGAGGCGTTGATACAGCACAAAGAATAGAACATATTAGATTCTCACCACATTGAGGCCGAGATGGGAATTTGATGAAAATGGCACTATGATACACCAAAATACAACATCCATTAAGATGACTGCTCCACCACATGTCTGTTAGACACACACACACAAGTAATTCTTCAATAGGCAATGCTAAGACAAGTAATTATTCATCACCACCAATGTGATGTGGAGGCTTTGATTGCTTGTGATTCACCCTATTTCTCTCTCGTATAGTGTCAAGTAGATGAACTTGCCTGATATATGGCTGCATCATACATCTTATAAATCCTATGTTTTTGTCTATTATTTCTTGAGAATTAACAATTTGCAACTGAGTAGATACATGCTTGGTGTTTAAATTAACTAAATCATGTTTAGCCGTACTAGCTTCTACGTCTTTATCTATCAGATTGTCAGTAGGCCCATTTGGATCATGAAGATGGATAAAAAAAAAGCCTAGGAACCTTTGGCAGATATGACAATACTCAGCTACAGATGGAAACAAGAATGGATATTGAAATTATAAGCATGATAAACTTCAAAATTGTATACAAGTAGAATAAGATTTTGCTTTTCAATTTGTGGGATTATATATCTCTGAATGTCTGAAGCAGATATGTAGTAATTCATTCTTTACTACATATTTTCACCATTGAAAAGATAGGAGAGTGATGTAAAGCAACGAGTGCTTCACATACCGCACACCATAATTATTGTGAATGTCCACTTGCATACATATGTGAAACATCGAATTATCATTCCATACCATCCATACCAGACTATCCTTCAAATTGTGTATTCTTCTTTTTTCTTTTAATATTTAGAAAGGTTTTTGTCATTACTAATCTAATTCTGGAATAATACTTGTCCACATCAAATCTAAAGTTGCTCTCATTCATCGAAATCTTCTTTGACTTTTGGTTTGATTTGGGCAAATAGTAGTTTGCCAATACTGAATGATTTTGTCTAATAGAATGCCCCTCACTACATTACAAAGGCACTAATTCTCATTAAACAGTGAAGCATACAAACTAAAATAGCATTATCCTTCGATAGTTAATATAGTATTTAATATTTTCGAAATTAAACTCACATAACATAATAATCACTGAAATGTATGGTGATATCCCATCTGTGAAGTGTTCATAGATGGGAAACGAATTGTATCTAACGTGTGCTATAAATCAATTCAGACATATAGAAAAGAGACTAACTCTGTGTATTATAGAAATATTGATGCATCCCATTTGATGATATCCCAACATAGGAACGCAGCCATGACCAGTAGAGAAATATTGTATCTTACATAGCCTCTCAATATTGATGCAATTAGCTGAAACAAAGTAACATTGTCATTATCATGCCCCAACCTAAGCGATGCAGATTGGAATGGGGCATGGATATGCTCTCGTATGTGGTGTCATCATGCCATTAGGCTGTGAGAATCTTGCAATCCACCAATTGAAATAGCTAATCCAGAAATCACTACCTTACTATAACAAGGAAATTCAAGCAACTGCACGAAACAAGAATAACACATGGAAAGCACCTACAATTAAAGCATGCCTATTATCAAAAAAAGAAGAAAGAAAAAACAAGCATGAGATGATGAAGATGGTGATACACACACTCCACAATATCTCTACATTGCATGGAATAGTCAGCTCTAGTTTATCCATTAAATGTATGCACTTGACTAAGGTCTTCTTACTGTGTAGAATCCTTTGTAGAGTTCTTGCGGCAGCCTCGCGTAATCTGTTAATCTTTTCCACAGCTTGCTTAGCAATGCCCATCACCACATTGGTAGCCATGTCTTCATCAAAGAATGTCACTGCCTCAGTGTCTTCCTCATTTTCAGTTGCTAGATGTGATTTTGAAGGAGAAGATGATACATCACAGAAAATGTAAGCACACACCTCAATACCTTCAATAGTTGCCTCACAAACCCAATAACCAACATCTTTTCTATTATCGACAAAATAGTCATCCATGGCTTCAAATAAAATAGCCATTACCTTTTCCTTTATGATATAATATATGGGTAAGCGAGAACTAGGAGCCAATCTTTCATGGGAAATTGTTTTAGATAGATGAGCCTCTGATAGAATTCACCCTTGCTTCAACATCTCTGGCCTCGGCATCACCCTACACCTTAATCTCATAGAGCTTGAAGACAACCTCTCTCCATTTATGAGCCAATAACCCATAAGGAAGAACTCCTAGGGCTAAAGCAAACCTTCTTCTGACATCAGCATTTTGATTAGAAAGCTGATGTCGGTGCATTGAGGTCACACTAGTTGCATCACCATTATCTATAGGAAGCAGGTATGCTCGAAAAAAGGGTTTCAGGGCACCAATAGTTGCGTTCTATGAAGTTTAAAGGGGAAGAAGATAAATGGAGCTATAAGGTTGCCAAGATAAATTTTCCCATTAGATTATAAGTTAAATTTACTAAATTATCAATCAATGAAAATGATTAAACTATTTGTATGTTCCTATTTGTTGATCCTAAAAAACTATTGTAAATAATATGTGATAATCTTTTTGGCTCCTTGAAGAGTAATAACGATAGAAAAACTAAAAAATAGTCAAACACATTGTAGTATAGAGATTGATAAACTTCAATGGAGCAAATATCATTTCATTCGAAATAAAATTCAGAATATTTTGATCACTACAACCTACATATCTATCAGTGAGCTAAGTAAGTACATCTTCAAGTAGGCTATTAGAGGACCATAATTTTTTTTCTACTCTTACAAGCTAGGAATATGTGATATGCATGCATTAACTTGAGAAAGGTAGGATTATATATATCCAAAATACTATATTTCATTTTTATTAAAATTATTTTTCTTTTTTTAAAAGATTCTTCAATCTCTCTCTCTCTCTCTACTCTATGCATATCCAAAATACTACTTATTTACAGTTGATTAAATAAGTCATGAAAGTAATATAAAAATAAAAATATTTTTACGGAGTATTTATCAATTTAGAAAATATTTATATAATTTTTTTGATAGTTGGTTTGGTGTCTACATAAAAGAAGAAAAATATATACACATAATATTGATGTCATTAAAGATATATATATTAAAGTAATATAACAAATGTGTTTTATACGTGGGATGTAAAGTAAATTTTTTATATCTATAAATTACATTAAGATTCAATTTTAAGTAGATATTTTCTTGTCATGGTAATAAATGAGCTGACAGGACAATTATGAAAATAGATACATTGATATATGCAATATATAGATAATATTTTCTATATAATTAAACCTAGTAAAAATTTAAATTGAAAATTAGATAGATAGCAAATGTTTGAAAGTAAAAAATTTAAAATAAAAGATTAAAAATAAATTATTTAATTTGTAACTTTGATTTTAAATTGAAAAAATCAATTTCTCATTATATAATTATTTTCGAAATTTATGATTTAGAATTCAAAAGAAAGACAATTAAAAAAAATATTAACTAAAAAATTTAAATAATTGACCAAAATAAAGTATAATAGAAGATACATGTTAGATTTAAAAAATAAATAATATTAAAAAACAATTAATTACTCAATTTATGATTCATAATGTTTACTTTTTATACGAAAAATTATACATAGGAAGGTTGTGATAGATAAGTGTTTGATAAGTGTATGTGTACCTTTTTAATCTCTTCTAAGAGATGCAGATTGTAATAGGAAAACAAATCTTCTTTGATAACTTATTAATCTCAACACTACATTCCTAATCTGAATAGAAAGAGTTGATCAATAAGATAAATTTCTTACTTACCAAATGAAGTTTTTCAATTGACTACAAATTATTTTACCTCCGATGCATTTGAACACATCATGAGAAGCAGCTTACAATACTATGAAATTTTCATTTAAAACTTCTAATTGCATCATAAAAGACTATTGGACTACATAGCTATCTTGTATGGAGCTAGTAGGATTTCTCTCAAGGCCTAAACACTTTAAATGGGTTGGTATCATTAACAGGTGGAAGAGGCTTAGGAATCAACCACTCCCCTTACCACCAACCACTTAGCAAAAACATCAGTAAGATGAAAATAATTCAAAACACAAATAAATAGCAAGCAGACAATAGAATCTGTAAAAACATCTCCTAGGATTAATTAACCACTTAAACTATTATTGATGAGTAATGTCGAACATAGAGGCATCAAAAGGGCCTTGTTGTAGTGGAACGGCCTAATATAGTGTGACATATATGTATAGTTATATGTTATTATACATATAGTATATATAGTTATAAATTGTTATATATAGTTATATATAGTTATATATAGTTAAACATATAGTTGTATATAGATATATTCATACAAGTAGTTATAAGTAGTTATACATAAATGTATACAAAGATATAAACAAATATATAGATTTACATATATGTATATATATACGTATACATAGTTACAAATAAAGTTATATTTAATTATATAGAGTGTTATAGAGCTATACAAATATTTATATATAATTATACACATATAATTAAACATAATGTTGTATGTTGTTATACATGTAATTATAAATATAGTTACATGTGGTTATACATATAGTAACACATAGTTATACTTAAATTTTACATGTAGGTATTAATATTATTCATATAATTTTATATATTTATACATATAGTTATGTATAGGTATAGATATATTTTTATATACTAATATATGCAAATGTATATAAAATATAAGTTGTAAATTATATATTTAAATATAGTTATGTATAAAGATTTTATAGTTATACATATAGTAAGATACAATTATTTATCGTTATATGTTATTATATAGATAGTATATATAATTGTAAATAATAATATATAGTTAAAAATATAGTTATATATAGATATATTCATACAAGTAGTTATTTGTAGTTATACATAAATACATACAAAGTTATAAACAAATGTATAGATTTACATATATGTATACATAGTTATAAATATAGTTATATTTAATTATATAGAGTGTTATATAGTTATACAAATATTTATATATAGTTATACACATATAGTTAAACATAAAATTGTATGTTGTTATACATGTGATTATAAATATAGTTACATGTGATTATACATATAGTTATACATATAGTAAAACTTATATTTATACATGTAGGTTTATATATTTTTTTCATATAATTTTATATATTTATACATATAGTTAAGTATAGGTATAGATATAGTTAAATACATTTTTATATACAAATATATAAAAATATATATTAAATTTATGTTGTTACTTATATATTTAAATATAGTTATATATAATATTCTTATAGTTATAAATATAGTAAAAGAAAATTATTTATAGTTATATGTTTTTATACCTTGAGTATATTTAGTTATAAATAGAGTTATATATAATTATATTCAATTATACATAAAGTTATAAATATGTATGTAGTTAAAGATATAGTTATATATAACATTTTTTAGTTATACATATAATAAAATAAAATTATATATAGTTATATATTATCATACATATACTATATTTTATTAGAAATATAGTTATATAGAATTACACATATAGTTATAAATTATTATATAGTTAAAGAAATAGTTATATATAGTTATAAATATAGTTATAAAATTAGTTTACATTGTTACAAATAAAGTTAAATATAGTTATAAAGAGTTTTATATAGTTATACAAATATTTATAAATAGTTATACATATATAGTTAAACATATAGTTATATATATGTTGTTATAAGTTTTAATAATAATTATAGTTACATGTGTGATTGCACACAAAGTTATACATATAATTATAAATGTTGTTATACATGTTGTAATAAGTAGTTATATATAGTTTTTTATGTCATTATATATATTTAGACATATAGTTATGTATAGGTATTGATGTAGATTAATACATTAATATATAGTTATATGTTGATATAGATATTGTTAAATACATTCATATATAGTTATATATATATATATATATGTATATATGTATGTATGTATGTATGTATATTGAATAGATGTTATATTTATATATAGTTATGTTTATGTATACTATTTTTATAGTTATACATATATTAAATTACACTTATATATATTTATGTGTTTTTACTCTTGGGATCATCATATCTACATAATTTATAATGTAAATACTAAAAATGTTGTTACATACACACTGCTCACCACAAACACCAACCTTTTTTTGTTTAACTTTAAAAATCACAAGACTATCTGAGTGGAAAAAAACATAGAAATCAAGCCTACATATCTACTGCACACCATCAACATCCACACAATGAGAACACATTATATCACACATGCATGAAGTATGTATATGAATCAGTTTATATAAGCAATCCAAGCATATAATGGTGATTAATAAATTTAGTACTTGTAATGATTTACCATGAACATCCAGATTAATATTGTGTGCATGAGGAGGATCTTCGGGAATTTATATAATTGTGGTAATAACTTCACTTTATAGTTTACACGATATCATACAGACACAAATATCAAATATATAATTTAAATGGAAAATGCAATATACAGTAAAAGTTAGGGTAGAAGAAAAATTTTGAAAAAACAAACAAGAGAATCAAAACACACTCTTGAATTAAGATAATCAATAAAGAATTAGGGTAGAAAGCATACCTTAAATCAATTAGAAACGCATGGCTGAAGTAATTCTCGCTTACTCTTAGATTAGGTTTTGATGCATCCGTGTCGAGAGATAGAGGTGGACTGCGGAGGACTTAGGCGCTCGTTAAAGTTGTCTTTCGAGTCTCGACAACAAGTGAAGGTAGAACTAAAATTATCAAAATATTTTAATTTTTCATTATGAAAATATTAAATAAATAATAAATATATAAAATACATAATGACTCATTTTTTTATTTATTATCAAAATATTTTCAACAAAATTCATGTACGTGTAACAAGGTACACATGAAAAACAAACACCTTATAATATTTTATTATAATATTAATTAAATAATAAAAATATAAACAATTTCGAAAAATATATGTTTAGCCTTATAACTAGAAAAGAAAATCAATTGGCTACAAAATTTACAAACTTCATATAACAAGACATATATGAAAAGATGATTTGTCTTCTAGCCTCTCTCCTAAGAGTTATGAAATACTCTTTATTTTAAAAAAGTATATAAATATATATATTTTATGGTTATAAATTTTTAAGAATTCATATTAATTTTTATGAAGTTAATATGAAATAATTTTAAAAGCATAAAATTTCATATTATTTGATATATTTTATAATTTTTAAAATTCTAAAAATTACTTAGAGTGTGAAGATTATTAAAAAAAGTTATATTTATTATTTTAAAAAAGACTGAATATTAAAAGTTAATAATAAAAATATTACTCAATTGTTTAATTCATATAAATTTTAGTAGGAGCAAACATCTATGTATTTATTTTTTATATATCAATTTATTTTTTTTTAAATTTAATGAAAAATTTTTAATTTTTATTCTAATTCAAGATTTTCAAATTTTTTAGTAATTATTTTTTTTAAAGTTTATTATAATCATAAAATTTTTTTTCCATCCTTATAATAATATTAATATTTACTAGTGTATTCCTTAATTCAGATGTTTTGGTATATATTTTTTATTTAATCATACAATGAATTATTTTAGTTTTTTAATAGTAGAAATTTTAATGTATGTTCATTTATTTTTTAAAATATCTTAAAATTTTATTATAATTAAAGAATTAAATATTTAATATGAATTTTTTACAAATTTTTATGTTTCTTAATTAAAAATTTTGGAAAAATTTTTTGTATACTATTTTTAATATTTTATAATCATAAAAATATTTATTTTAGTCCTTAAAAATATAATTTTTTTTATTTATTTATTTTTTAAATTATTTATTTATAATATCCTATTTTTATAATATTATGAGGAGAATATGTCTTTTAATGATCGCTCATCTATAGACCATGGGATTCATTTAATATACAATATTAAATAAAATATTAAAACAAATAAAAAATTTAAAAAATTTTAAATCATTAAAGATGATAGACATAAATTATCTCCAATATAAATAGCTAGGAAAAAATCCCTAGCTAAATGGATATATTTTATAAAAAAAAATTTAAGAAATAATTACTTACAATAAAATATAAAATAGTAAAAAAAAGTTCAGATAATTATTTAGCGATGGATTTTGTCTCGATATAATTAGCTAGAAAAATCCGTCGCTAAATTAGTCACTAAATTTCTGGTTTTCTTTGCATTGAATTCTACGAAAATATTAGTGACGGATTTTGTTTTGATATAATTAGCTATGGAAAATCTGTCGCTAAATTGTAACTAAATTCCCAGTTTTCTTTGCAAAGAAATCTATGAAAATATCAGTGGTGGAATATGCCTCGATATAATTAGTTAGAGAAAATTCATCGCTAAAGCCATCACTAATTTCTTAGTTTTTTGTGTATGGAAATCTATGAAAATATTAGTGACGGAATATTTTCAATTGAACATCTCCATCACTAATCCGTCACTAATCAGTCGCTAATATTCATTTTAATTTAAAATCAAAAATCTCTTGCTATTCACTAGTTAATCACTAGCTGTTTAGCTAGGGATTTTTCCGTAGTTAAATTTACCTAGCTAAACTAGCAATTTTTTTGTAGTATATATCTATCTGTATATCTGTCTATATATATATATCTGCCTATCTATCTATCTTTCTATTTGTCTGTTTATTTTTGTATATATATATATGTTTATCTATCTATCTATATGACTATCTATCTATCTATCTATTTGATTTTCTTTATATATGTCTCTCTATCTATATGTCTATCTATATATCTATCTATTTGTATGTCTGTCTATTTTTCAATCCACTACAAGAAAAATCCCAAATAGCAAGGGAAATTTTCTTAGCTATATGGGCTTTTTCCGTCTCTAAAATAGAATAATGTTGGATTAACGATGGAAAATATTTTTAAGCTAAAGTGCTCGTCGCAAAATATTAATGAGGAAAAAAAATTCTCTAGCAAATATTATAATGGAAATTCCCTAGCTAATTATATTTTTTTCCCTTACTAATTTTAATCATAATTAAAAATAATAATTAATAAGTTTCGATTGAATACGCATAGAAACATCCCTAGCTAATTTAGCGAGAGAAAAATCCCTAGCTATTTTCATTCCAAATCTATTTTTACAATTTTATTTTTTTACATAAAATTTGATTACATATTTTTAATATTTTATATTAAATTAAATTAAAACATATACTAAAAATCATTTTTTATAATTAACAAAAACTAAAAACAATTCAGAAATAACTATGATAAAAAAGTTACATGGTTAAACAAAAACATAACATAGGTACATAATCATTTAAAACTAAATCATCATCTTCATCATTAGCTTGTTTATTTGTGCATGGCTCTCTTGCGTGGGTTCTCTACTAGAACTCGGTGTGCTATCTATCTCATCAAAGCCTCTAACTATGACTCCATATACATCATCTGCTATTGCATTACATTCTTCATTTCTTTCATCTCATCATTCACTTCTTTCATTTCCTGCATATACAACAATTCAAACTTAAACAATACAAAGGATGGAAACTTATTAATTTACCAAAAATTATAAATATGACCATCACTTATATAGCATTTACCAATATGCATGATGAATAATGACTGAAAGAATTATGAAGTTTTGCATCACATATATATCATTTACCAATCACTGTGCATAATTTCATCCATAAAACAAATATTGACTCAGGCAATATTATTGACATCTGATATGTATTTTCTTTCTACAATATCAATATTATATAAATAATATCTTTTATTTATATATTCATAACATACCACAGCTCTCCTAATTGATACCAAGAGTGGACCAGTGTCACAAATACACACTAAACTTTCTGTCAACTTTTTTTTAGCTTCTCCTCCCCCCACACTATTGTGCATGCTTAGTGTGCATAGTATGAGTTAGGATTAAGTACAGAGCAAGGGGAAAAATATTGCTAATTTATGCACCCCTCAAATGAAATGAAACAACTAGTGATACCAAGGGCGCAATATGGACAATGGGCTACTTTATTTTCCTCAAAAAAAAACTAGTTATAGCATAGTTAGCACTAAGGGCGGTGCACACGTGCACTATGCTATTTTAGTGCACATGTAGACTATGTTGTTATAGAGTACATGTTCTATCTCTAAAAACATTCAATAACACTCAAAAAAAAATAAAAGAATTTGCAGATTATCAGATGGATCAATAGTAGCAAAAAAAGCATAACTAACCTCTAGATTTTCTATAATGGAAGAAACATGCAGATGGCTCTGAAGCCATTTTCTAGTTGTCATGTGCTACAAACGGTTGATTGACCCACTTTTGATTAAATTTCCTTGCTTTAAATTTATCACCGATAGTTCAGTCCTAACAATCTAGAAAAAAAATCTTACTTCATATATACATGTATATGTAATTGTCTGTATTTATATATATACATATCTATGTGTATGTATGTATATATGCCTACCTATATATGTGTGTGTGGAATGACTATTAAGACATATCTAGTGATCATGTATATATGTATGCATGTAAGTACATGTGTATCTATGAATTTGTAGATGTGCATATGTATATATGATATGTCCACACAAAAACACACACATATATACACATATGTGTCTTAGTGAGTATAAATGTATTTATCTATGCATGTACAAACACATATATGTGTTGTGTGCAAGTGCATGTATGTTCGTATACATGCAGACATGCATGTGTGTTGGGATATCTACAAAATATTAATAAATTAGTATTGTAAGTAGTACATACATGTTTAAGAAATCAAAGAATAAAAGTACGCATCTACAAACATCATCATAAATAGCAAAACTCAGTTTCAATATTAATGGCAACAACTATATAAATTTCATGAAACTCAAGTTCTTATTATTTAGAATATTCTTACTCATTGTGTATCTTCGACATTTTATTTTTGTAGATTACCACATGATGACTATAAACAAGATATTGAGAAATTATCTATAATCAAAAAGAAAAAAAAACTCCATAATTCTCTCTCTGCATTGTCTCCCTTGTTCTTTATCCATCTACAGTCCTAATTTAGCATTGTTAAATGTTTACTCAAGATGAGCCGCTTTTGCTCATAATCTTGAGTCTGACATTGCAATTCCTGGACTAATTCTAGATACAAATTTTTATATTACCTTCAAACCAATATACATGATGAATACTGATAGAGAGAATTATGAAGTTATGTGGCATATATATAGCATTTACCAATCATTCTGCAAATTTTCATCCATACAACAAATATTGTATTTCCAACCGACTATTTTAGAACATGGAAGAAACAAAATAATTACCTAGTAGCTGTTGGAATCATCAAGCAAAGAGAATCTAGTAACAGATTGCTAACCACTGTCAGAGCCATATAACACTTCATGAGAATGAAACCTGTATTTCATTTGGGCACTAGAGAATCCATATGGGAACTATAGCTAGAGCACCACGAGGAGCACTTATGCTGACCCCAACATCACCATCAGCGGTTGGCCCTCTGCTCGACTTGGATCTAGCTTCAATTTTGAATAGTTACAGCTCATACTTCATTAAAAAGATCAACAAAATGACCAAAATCTGGAAGTAAAGTGGACTCACCATAACTCATATTGATGAGATCACATTTATGCTACATAAATCAGGTGGCAGTGTGGCATGTGCCATGTGTTAGTGTGCACATTGAATGCGTGTGTGGAAAGATAGTGGGCTGTTATAATCATGAAGTGTGGCATGCTTTATGAGGCAGTGTGGGCAGTGAATGCATGAAGTGTGTTATGGTAGTGTGGAAAATAAATATAGTGCTGAAAAATTAAAAAAATAATAAAAAATGATATAGTGTGTGAATTATATTTTGGCTGATAGATATTTAGGCCGCACCAATTTGTGTTGGCTCACACTAAAAGGAAGTAATTTGGCTTTCTTCTAGTCACATCTAGATCCCCTCTTCTCCGCACAAGCTCAAGCTGCATCAATTTTAAGGTTCAAATTGCATCAACACAAACACAAAAACTTTAATTTCACAGTAGAAACATTTCAAAAAACAAAAAAAAAATCATAATGATAATCAAAATCAAATACCAAAACCTACATGAACATTTGACACTTGAAGTCGTCACCTTCTAAAATCAACGCAATGCTTGCACAGTAGATGTCCTGCAAAGAATCATGGTTAGGTTAGTCGGCCAAGTAAAGAACAAAAGCAGAATCAAGAATAATGATACCACCAAAAAAATCTCCTATTGTTTAGCTAGAGATATGCAAAAATAATATTCTAAAAAGTTGCTCACTCTTCCTTCTTCAAGAAGTGAGGAGATAAGAGCTTTGAGACTGTAAATCTAGTGAAATACTTGTGTTGGAGTAGCTCTTTCAACTTATCATCATTTATTATTCTCCACCTATCTGATAGATCAATTTAAAAAACAATAACATTTAATGATTAATTGAAATTGAAGAATAACACCACAGATTCTCATAGGGGGAGGGTGAAGATGATGGATGTTGGCATACCTGTAGATTATTTTTTGTATATAGTCACGCATCTTCTTTACAACATCAAAACATGATTATGCATTTTCACCTATGGCAATAAATTTTATGAGAGTGTATAAAAGATGAACAGGAAGCCAGAAATCCAAAAGTTCAAAAATAAATAACAAAAACAAAAATAGTTCAAAAATAATTCTAATACAAAAGTTATATGGTTAAAACAAAAATATAACATAGTTTCATGAACATTTAAAAAAAATGATCTTTATAATTAGCTAGTGCAATTGTGCTACAATTACAAATTCCTAGCATTACAAATATAGTCTGATTAGAAATACAAATAATTACAGACATTAACATTTAACATAATTTATGGAAAACTACAATCAAAAGACACTTTGGTAAAGAAAACTTACATAGACATCAATTAATACCTAATCAATACGAATGTTGGTATCTTATTAATTTAGCGAAAATTATAGATATAGCCATCATTTATATATTTTTGCTGATTAGATATTTAAAATAAAGCTATATTTTGGCAAGAGCAGCCCGAGAGAGCTTTTTTCACAGTGCCCAAAAAGTTTGGGTGGCAAAATAATGGCATTAGATCATAGTCAAAAATTCGAAAGTCATTATTAGATGATGTATATCATCTTGTTTTATTTTTTTGTTTTCATTTAGTTGTAAAATATTATTTTTGATAATTTCTATTTTTTATGTAAGTGTGACAAAAAAATGGCAAGTTTTTTGTGTAACAAAGTAATTTATCCTAATATTTTAGTAATTTACTTAAAGATTATTTACATACACATCAATTCATACCAAAGCAATACGAAGGAAGGAAACTTATTAATTTAGCAAAAATTATAGATATGACCATCACTTATATACTTTTTTCGATTCGATATTAAACTTATAAATTAATTTTTTGTATTAGAAAGCCTATTTTTATTTTCTATGATGGTTGTTAGCTCACATTATATGTTATTTTTTATTTAATCTTTTATAAGCAAACATAACACATTAAAATATTATTTAATACAATAAAAAATAAAAAAAACTACCTTTTGGCGAGAGCAGCCTTCTCGGGCTGCTCTAGCCAATTTCTAATATTTTGTATGTGTGACAAATAAATTGGTAAGTTTTTTGTGTATAGAAATATATTAGTACACATGTTTCATTGTAAACAAATAAAAATATACATGTAGAGCAAACATAGACTGCACTAAATAAGCAATTTCACATGCATCACACATCTTTTACTTTGGATATATATACTGTATGCACATATTTTAAAAACAAAATGGTATACTTTATTACTAATCAAATTAAATATCATATTATTTATGTGAACATTATATAATGATGGAATAATTAGTTATTATAAATGTATACACGAAATAAGTCACCATGCACGGCCAGTGTGCTTTGAGAATGCATGGTATCTCGCTCTTCTTAGAAATTCAAATATTAAACAAGACATCAAACTAACAATTCTCAATCAATTAATTCAAGTATAATTTTTAATTGGTAACCACTTTTTGCTGAAAATAATGATTTACATGATATTTTCCTAAAATAAATACAATTATTTATAAAGATAATAAAGTATCTCGACTTATCTAAACTTTCAACTCAACTATATTCCCAAATGTCATGGTGAAAATAAATAAATCTTTACTCATACAAATTGACATTAAGAATATAAAATTCTAATATATTTTTTTGTGATAGGTCTCACAATATATCATACAAACATATCAAATACTAGGATTCAATATTTTCGATTTGACTAGAAATTATTGCCTAAGTAAAAATAATTTTTGATACCTCTGTCACATACTCACACACCCTTCATTGAGGCCAACTTTAGATGAAGTTTTTTCAAGCACAATCTCTGATATGATATAAAAATATACTAAAAAAATATACAAACAAAATGTTAGAAAGAAAAAAAATACAAATATACCCAATCAACAAACAAAAAAAAAACCTAACTTATATATAAATCAAAAAATTTATAAGGAAAACTCATATGTTGGTTACTTTAACTACTATGTAAAATTAATTATAACAAAAAAGAATTGTTATAATAATTATTATATATTTACATGAATATATTTAACCTCAAAATATTACTTTTTTGATACATATTATATTTTTAAATATGTCTCTACAAAATTTAGTCCTTATTTCTTTGAGCATGTAACGAATAACAAAATTTGTTATACTAGAATATACTTAACATCAAAATAATATAAATAAAAAATAATAAATATTTGGTTAAACTATTAAAAACTTTTTTTAGGAACCAAGTGTTTCATGATAATTTTGAAATATATAATTTTAATCATAAATTACTAGATAAATTATATCTCTAACCATTTTATGTTTATTTCTTAGTATTTGAAAGTACCTATTTAGCAAAATAACTTTTGTAGGCATGAGAAAATAATATTTAATATCACTGAGTATGCATTCAATAAATATTTGAGTACTAAAAAAGAGAATAAATGTTAATCTCCAATTACAAATATAGACAATATTAGTGTTAAAGTTATTTCTTTAAGATGATGGTTTTTTATGATTATATTTTAGTTGTTAATGTTGATGAACCATTGAAGACTTATCCATTGAAAATTAGGTATAAAGGCTTCTATAGGTTCTCTAAAGAAGTGTGTATCTCCATTCTTAGCATCTTTCAAAGTTATTGCATCACATTATCAAAAATTTTAAATCTCTATAATTTTTTATTTTTTTTTCCTATAATATTGTAAGATGTTAAGGCTTGTACTATTAAAATGAAAAATTTTTAATAAAAAAGTGTTTTGCCCACCAATTCCTCTATATGTATTAATCCTATTCAATCCAATTTATTAAGTTCAAATAGTCATGAAATTCAAGAGCAAGATATCTTTCTTCTTAGAGAAAATATGATGAGAAAACATCTTATTCAAACCATTGATAAGTCTCTTGTAGAGACAAAATGATCATGGAGATGATTTTGTAAAATTTAATCTTTCAATTATTCTCTAAATGATATAACAAAGTTATACTAGATATCATATCAAAGAGATTTTACCTTTTTCTAAATTTTCTATTCAATCAAATTCGAGATACAACAAATTTTCTTTCAACATACCCTTGCATTATGACTGACAACATATCATGTGAGAAGAAATGCATGACCTTCAATCCATCTAGATACTATCATTCTTAAGAAGTTATCACAAGTGATTTATTTGTTAATTTAAAATAAAAAATAATTAATTCTTCTAAAAAAACTTGAGAATGAAAAACTCATAAAACAACCACCCAATTTTCATGAAGGTGCCAAAATGGATTGTATTGAGCTAAAGTAGTCTTTGAGAACTTAGTTTGATATTTTTTTTATTATACATATTTTTCATTACACAAATATATTTCAAAATTCTATCTTTTATTGGAGTTCTCGTGTTAGAATTATTATTTTATTTATTCATATTGATTATTATTATAAATAAATGACACCTTATAAAAGATCATTATTAACATCATAATATAATTATTTAAAATTAATAATAAATTAATATACATGAAACCTATAAAAGATATCTGTCACTTCTCTACAAGATCATTCCAATAAGAAGTGTTACCACTCATGTTCTTTCGTGCTTTATTCTTTAACATATGTTTTATTCTTCTTTTTTCTCTAGATATATATATATATATATATATATATATATATATATATATATATATATATATATATATATATAAAATTTTGTTTTGATTTATATTTATCATGTTTTCATAAATATTATATTATTATTACTATATATGAAATAAGTTTTTTCTGATATAATTTCAAATAAAATTCCTTCTAAGACTTTGGTACTTTCTTGAAATTATAATTATAGGTCTTTAATATATAATTTTATTTTGACAAAAAAATATTATAAATATTTTTGCAAATATAAACTCTTACATAGTACATTAAATTCACTATCAAACAATTATTATCAAATATATTATATTATCAAAATAATAAGTTATTTCTGAGATTATACTAGATAGTTACATATGAACATTATTCTTTAAAAAATTTAATATTTAATGAAATCTCTAATACTTTATATTTCTTTAGAGATTATACTGATACTCATGATATTTATTATTCAAATTATAGTTTGATATCAACAGCCAAAGAATAAAAAATTATTATAAATTATTATATTTTTCATATAAATAAATGTATTTCTTAAAAAAATAAAAGATAAAAAAGTATTCCATTATTTTATGTAAAGATAAATTATGAGGTCATAAATACTCTAACTTATCAGCTTCTTTGAATTTTATATTCGATTAGAGAGAGTGAATTTTTAATTTTTTAAAAAATTATTTTTTATTATGCCAATGATGCAATCATACACATAGTTTCCAATGACATTTTTTCTACGAAAAATAAAATATATAGATATTAATTTTCAATTCATCAAAAAATACAAAATAAAATAGGTTGAGTATTATTGGTCATACTTCTATTCAAGATCAGGCTCAAACATTTTTACTATGCACTATAATGATCATCTTTTTATTATTCTAAGCTGAGTATACATGATATATTATATATTCATATACCAGCTTGATAAGATTCAATGAGATCTTGACATGATATTTCTATCATAACATGTGTCAATTATAAAAAAGAGTATATTTTTTCAATCATATATATGTTTTTAATGAATAGGTGTCACCCCAAGTTGGTAATTTATTAATACTTGTCTTTTACCACAAAAAAATGGAGAAACTAATTGGCATTTTTAAATGATCATGACAGACAACTAGAAAAACTGAGTTTATTTTTTTGGGCAGAGCTCACATGTCAAAGAGCTTTCATGGCACTCATCAATGCCTTTTGTTGAAAACTTGAACATCTAAATTGATCCACTATTCATTAAT
Organism: Sapria himalayana; assembly: GCA_029783825.1. Classification (NCBI taxonomy): domain Eukaryota; kingdom Viridiplantae; phylum Streptophyta; class Magnoliopsida; order Malpighiales; family Rafflesiaceae; genus Sapria; species Sapria himalayana. The sequence goes on from JAREIK010000455.1 coordinate 47,757, forward strand.
GTAATCCAACATATCCAGTCAGAGTTTTAACTTGACCCACTTAGGTGAATGTTTGGGAACTCAGACATGTTTTACCAAAAAAATGGAATGAAAAAATTCTACAGTGAAATTGAAGGCGTGAAACTTGACACCTAGAAATCTGATCTGTTTAGTTATGTTATTCTTGTTCACTTCATAAACACTCATTTTATCTTCCGCCTCCGACATGAACAAACAAATCAAAGATTCTCATTGTGTTCTACTCATTGAATCACCAACAAACACAATCCTCCGACATGCACATCTAGCCTTGGTATATGACAGTCCGTAGGTTTCCATCTCCACCTCAGATACTGCCTATCCATGCTCTAGATAAGAGGATTTTGAAGCATTACAAAGAGGATAGCTATTATTTATGATCCAATTTTGATTAAAGAAGTGACAATTCCTCAAAGAGTCATTATATTTTGAAATCAAAAGCTCATGCAGTGCATGTGTTAGGCTCGGTAGGACATAAATGTAGCTCCCACAAATAGCAAGTGAAAATGAGACACACAGTCTTATCACAACAAGTAAGGAAAACACATGAACGACTAAACTTGATCGATATTGCACTTAATGAGTTGTAATGACCAAAGATCTAGGGCTAAGAATCACAATTCCCCTCTGATTGAACGATATGCTCTTGCCAAAGGTATTGGCCATCTCATCACATGATAGTGCTATTATTTTTCAGGATACACGTACACTGAGAGGAAAATTAATTGAAGATTACTATCAGTAAAGATATCTCAAGCACAGAATTGGGTCGATTCAAAAAATGCTTATCTAACTGCGAATGAATGACATACCAACTTGACGAGATGGATTCAAATGGATTGATCCATTCTAGACAAAAATCAAAGAAAGAATCACTCGCATTTAACACTTGGTGAAATATATGATGGTAATCATTCATGCACCTCATTAATAAGAAAAACCGGAAGAAACAGGGCACAATCATTGATCGAGGAAGAATTTTTAAGTCGATGTACTCTCGCATATCTATACATGAAGCACAGTGGGACGATATCGAAGTGAGTTGTGACTTAGGTGATGGGGAACAGAGAGCCATGAGAATCGAGACCATGATTGGTCCTACAGCAATGAGGGAATCATAATTCACAGTTAAAAAACTAGCTTCCAGGCTCTAGGTTCCAGCACCACAATTCAACAATATTTACTATATTTTTTAGAATGAATATGTAAAATAGCTTCAAATAAAAATATTTAATACAATAAACTCTAATACTATTTAAGTTTAAAAAAATAGTATCAAAACTAAAAATATATTGATACTTGTAAATGAAAATACCCCTTGAAAAATGTCATGTCAACATTAAAACAAAAAAAAACTTAGAGAGCATATTGATTATACCACATATCATATAAACAATATAAATATGTTTAAAAAAATAAAAAATATAAAAATATAAAAAAATATAAAAAAATATAAAAAAATATAAAAAAAATATAAAAAAATAAAAAAATAAAAAAATAAAAAAATAAAAAAAAATAAAAAAATAAAAAAATAAAAAAAATAAAAAAATAAAAAAATAAAAAAAATAAAAAAATAATAAAAATAAAAAAAATAAAAAAAATAAAAAAAATATAAAAAATATAAAAAATATAAAAAATATAAAAAATATAAAAAATATAAAAAATATAAAAAATATAAAAAATATAAAAAATATAAAAAATAATAAAATAAAAAAAAATATAAAAAATAAAAAAATAAAAAAATAAAAAAATAATAAAAATAAAAAAAATAAAAAAAAATAAAAAAAATATAAAAAATAAAAAAATAAAAAAAATAAAAAAAATAAAAAAACTAAAAAAAATAAAAATATAAAAAATTAAAAAAATAAAAAATAAAAAAAATAAAAAATAAAAAAATATAAAAAATATAAAAAATAAAAAATAAAAAAAAATAAAAAATAAAAAAATAAAAAATTATTTATATATAATATTGATGAAGAGAAGTTATTCAAATTATTCAAGCTATATATTCGTATTTATTCAAGCTATATATTCATATTTATTAATATACCTCTAAAGATATTGATGAGGAGAAGTTATTCAAGATATATATTCGTATTTATTAATATACCTTGAATAAGTTTTTATTAATATAAAAAAAGGTATTTATCTTTATTAATATAAATTTATAATCATATTTATATATTTTTGAAAATATTTATTTATAATATCCTATTTTTATAATTATATGAGGATAAGGTGTCTTTCAAGGATTGCTCATAAATAGGCCATGGCAAACCTTTAATATACAAAATTACATAAAATAGTAAAGCAAATAAAATATTAAAAAAATTAAATTAATATAGCTTAGCGACGAAAAATATACCTAGCACAAATAGCTATGGGAAAATTCCTAGTTAAATGCATATATTTTGTGAAAATTATTATTAAGGAATAATTGCTTGCAATTAAATATAAAATCATAAAAAAAAATTTTAGATAATTATTTAGAGACAAATTTGTTTCAATCTACAAAGCTAGAAAATTTCCGTCGCTAAATCCATTGCTTAAATTACCACCATTTTTTGCATGAAAATCTATAATAATATTAGCAAGGGAAATTTATCAATCAAAAATTTTCATCTTTAATTAATCAAAAATCCATCACAAATTTTTAATTCAATGTAAAATCTAACATCTCTTACTATTCCCTAGCTAAACCCTAGCAAATTATCTAGAGATTATTTTTCTAGCTAAATTTTAGTATCTAAATAGATATTTTCTTGTAGTGATCTATCTATATATCTATTTGTATATCTTTCTATCTATCGGTCTATTTGTCTATCTATTAATCTGCCTATTTTTTTATTTATCTATAAGTATATATGTCTATTTGTCTAACTATCTAAATGTCTATCTATCTATTTATCTATCTATCTGTCTATCTGTCTGTCTATTTATGTATCTATCTATCTGTATGTATGTCTGTCTGTCTATCTATCAACAAGTCTATATATCTATCTGGCTATCTGCCTATTTGTCAATTTGTCTATCTATCTTTTATCTATATGTCTATCTATGTATTTGTCTATCTGTCTATCTGTCTATTTGTCTATTTGTCTATCTATCTTTCTATCTATCTGTCTATATGTCTATCTATATATCTGTAAATTTGCCTAACTGTCTATCTATCTAGCTATCTATCTATGTATCTATCTATCTAACTTTCCATCTTTCTATATTTCTATCTTCTATGTGTCTATCTGTCTATCTGTCTATCTCTATATCGATCTATCTATCTATCTAGTTGTATATCTATCTATAAATCTATTTGAATACTTGTCTACTTGTCTATCACTATCTATCTGGCTATCTGTGTATATTTTTATTTATATATCTATCTATCTATTTATCTATCTATTTGTCAATCTGCTTATCTATCGATCTGTCTATCTATCTATATATCTAATTATCTATCTGTCTATTTGTCTATCTGTCTATCTATCTATGTGTCAATCTATCTATGTGTCTATTTATCTGTCTATTTATTTGTCTATCTGTATATCTATCTACCTACATATCTGCCGATTTTTCTATCTTCCTATCTACATATCTGTTATCAAACATTGTATCAATTTGTCTACCTACCTATCTATCTATTTGTTTATCTATCTATCTATCTATCTATATATCTATTTTTTTATTTGTCTATCTGTCTAAATATCTATCTATCTATTGCTCTATCTGTCTATCTATAAATCTATCTTTATGTCTTTCAAACTATCTATCTATCTATGTGTGGATGTGTCTATATTTTTATCTATATAACTATATATCTATCTATATATTCATCTATCTTTCAATCTATCTAGTTTTATATCTTTTTATCTATATAATTATCAATTTATATATCTATATATCTATTTGTCTTGTGTTTGTCTATATTTCTATTTTTATCTTTCTATCTATCTGTTTATATGTCTATCTATCAAAATGTCTATCAATCAATCAATCTATCTGTCTATCTATCTGTCTGTCTTTCTATCTATTTGTCTATTTATCTATCTATCTATCTATCCATCTGTTTGTCTATCTTTCAATCTATAAATTAATCTATATATCTATTTGTCTATCTGTTTATCAATCTATTTTTTTATATGTGCATCGGTCTATCTGTCTATCAATCTATTTAACTATCTATCTATCAATATATCAATTTGTCTATTTATCTATATGTCTATTTGTCTATATGTCTATCTATCTATCTATCTATTTTTCTATTTTTCTTTCTGTGTATCTATCTATCTGTATGTATGTCTGTCTGTCTATCTATTCATCAATCAATCTATCTGTTTATCTGTCAATTATCAATCTATATATCTATTTATTTATCTATTTATCTATCTATCTATTTGTCAATCTATATATATGTCTATCAATCAATCTATCATTTTTTCTATTTGTCTATTTTTCTATTTGACTATTTGTTTAATTGTCTATATGTCTATATCCCTAATTGGCTATTTGTTTATAAATCTATATCTCTTTCTCTCTATTTTTCTATTTTTCTATATGGCTATCTAGATATCTGGTTATATGTCTATTTGACTATCTGGCTATCTAGTTATCTATCTATCTATTTATTTGTCTATGTATCAATCAATTAATCTATCTATCTATCTATATGTTTCTTTATCTATCTATATATCTATCTATCTATCGATCGATCTATCTATCTATCTATTTAAATATTTATATATTTATCTGTTTGGCTATCTATGTATCTATCTTCTGTCTATCTATCTATTTATCTACCTATCTATTTGTCTATTTGTCAATCTATTTATTTGTCTATCTATTTATCTATATGTCTATATATTTTTCTATTTATCTATTTGTCTATCTGTCTATCTATATATATTTTTATCTGTATATCTATAAATCTATTTATTTGGCTATATTTCTATTTGCATATATGCCTATATGCAAATCTACCATTCTCCCTATTTGTATGCCTGTGTATCAATCTATCCTTTTATCTGTCTATCTGTCTATATGTATATCTGTAATTTTTCTATCTATATATATATATGTCTACATGTCTATCTTTCTATCAATCTATCTATTTGTCTATTTGTCTATCTATCTGCCTAAATATATATTGTCTATATGTCTCTCTCTCTCTCTCTATCTATTTGTCTATCTATATATCTATCTATTTGTATATTTATTTATCTATCTATCAATCTATCTGTCTATCTATTTTTCTACCTATCTATTTATTTACCTATATGCCTAACTTCCTATCTGCTTATCTGTCTTTCTGTCAATTTGTCAATTGATCAATCTGTATATTTAACTATCTGTATATTAGTCTATTTGTCTATTTGTTTATCTATCTATCTACCTATATTTCTATCTATCTATCTATGTATTTGCCTATCTGTCTATTTGTTTATCTGTCTATCTATCTATCTGTCTATCTATCTATCTACCCATATGTCTATCTCTATCAATCTATCTGTCTATTTGTCTATCTATCTATCTATCTATCTATCTATTTATCTATCTATCTTTTGTTATCTATCTATCTATCGACCTACCTATATATCTATCTATCTATAAATCTATTTAAATGTCTATCTATCTATCTATCTATGTATATGTCTATCTTTTTAAATGTATATTTCTATATCTATCTATCTATGTATATGTTTATCTATCTATATTTCTATCTATCAATATGTCTATCTTATTATATGTGTGTGTGTGTGTGTGTCTTTCTTTTTATCTATCTATCTGTTTGTCTGTTTGTCTATCTGTCTATATATCTATATATTTGTCTATATGTCTATCTTTCTATTTATCAATCTACCTATATGTCTATCTATCAATCTGTCAATTAATCAATCAATCTGTCTATCTATCAATCTATCTATATGTCTATCAGTATATCTCTCTATCTATCTATCTATTTGTCTATCTATCGACCCAACTATCTAAAGATTTGTCTATTTGTCTATCCATATATATCTGTCTTTCTGTCTATCTATCTATCTATTTATTTATCTAATTATCTATCTATCTATCTGTATATAATTTATATATATCGATCTATCTATCTAACTATATGTCTACCAATCTATTTGACTATATGTCTATCTGTCTATCTATCAATATATCTATCTATATGTCCATCTGTGTGTCTATTTGTCTATCTGTCTATCTATATATCTATCTATCTGTCTATGTGCCTATCTACCTATTTGTCTATCTGCCTTTCTGCGTATCTGTATATCTATCTTTCTATCAATCTGTCTACCTATCTGTCTACCTATCTATCTATCTATATATCTATTGTCTATCTGTCTATCTGTCTATCCATCTATCTGTCTACATATCTATCTGTCTATTTATCTATCTGTTTATCTATAAATTTATCATTATGTCTATCAATTTATCTATCTATCTATCTGTGTATATGTTTATATGTTTATCTGTATAATTATATCTATCTATCTATCTATCTCATGTCTATCTATGTATCTATCTTTCTATCAAAATAGTTTTTTATCTTTCTATATGTCTAACTATCAATCTATATATCTATCTATGTTTCTATCTATCTATCTATCTGTTTGTCTGTCTATCTATCTATCTGTCTATCTGATTATATGTCTATCTATCTATCTGTCTATCTGTTTATCTGTCTATCTATTTATCTATTTATCTGTCTATCTATTTATCTATCTATCAGTCCATCTGTCAATCTATCGATCTAACTACACTACAATAAAATGTTTATTTAACGAGGGAATAATAGCTATGGATCAATCCCTAGCTAAATTATTAGGGATTAGCTAGTGAATAGCAAGGGATTTATGTTTTTTCATTTAAATAACAATTTGCAACGGATTAGCGATGGATTAGTGGCAGACTATTTTCATAAATTCTGCTCAAGAAAAGTAGGTAAATTCAGCAAGGGATTAGCGACAGAGTAGCTAAGGAATAATTTAGTAAATTCTCCTCAAAAATGGGAAATTTAGCAACAGATTAGCGATGAAATATTATCGAAAATTTTGTTCAATAAAAATGAGGAATTTAGTAACGGATTAATGATGAATCAGTGATAAAGTATTTTTATAAATTATGCTCAAGAAAAGTGGGGTATTTAATAGTGGATTTAGTGACGGAATTCCATAGCTAATAAAATGCGGAATATTATGTGGATTTAGCGACGAAATTTCCCTAGCTTATAAAATACGGAATTTAGTGATGAATTTAGTGATAGAATTTCTCTAGTTAATTACATCCGGAACATAACGACATATTTCAGTGACGGAATTCCCTAGCTAATTATATCAGAAACATAGTAATGGATTTTAGCGATTGAATTTCCCTAGATAAATACTTCCTGAAATAAAGCTACCTTTTGAGCGACAGAATTTCTCTTGCTAATTACATACTGAATATAGTGCAAGATTTTACCGACAAAACTTCCTTAGCCAATTATTTCTTGAATATAGTGATGGATTTAGTAAGAGAATTTTCCTATCTAATTAAATTTTAATATATCGTTGGATTTGGCGAGTGAACTTCCATAGCTAATTAAATCTGAAATATAGCGACGAATTTAGTGACTGAACTTTCCTAGCTAATTAAATCCCGAACATGATGACGGATTTAGCAATGAAATTTCCCTAGCAAATATTTATTTATTTAATTTTTTTTAATTTATTATTAGTTATAATATTTTATTTAATTTTGTTTATTAAATATATGTTAATGGGCTATAGATGAGTCATCCTTGAAAGTTACAATCTCCACGTAAACTTATAAAAAAAGGATATTATAAATCAATAATTAAAAAAATTTAAAAATACAAAAAAAATTATATTAATATGGACTAAAATAAATATTTTTATAATGTATTAATTTTTTTAAAAATTATACAAAAAATTTTGCTAAAATTTTTAATAAAGAAACATAAAAATTTGTATTAAAGTAACATTAAATAATTAATTCAATAAGTATAATTATTTTTTTCGACATTTTAAAAATTAAAGCAACATACATTAAAAGTTGTATTAAAATAAATGTAAATTAATTCATTGTATGATAAAATAAAAAATATTTTCAAAAATATCTGAATTGACGAATAAACTAGTAAATATTAATATTATTATAAGTATAAAATAAATTTTATGATTATAGGAAACTTATAAAAAAACATTTAATATAAAATTTGAAAATCTTGAAATATAATAAAAATATAAATGTTTTCATTAAAGTTAAAAGAAAATAAATTAATATTTAAAAATAAATAAATAGATGTTTGCCACTACTAAAATTTATAAGAATTTAACAATTGAGTAATATTTTTACGATTAGATTTTAACATTCTCTCTTTATTAAATTAACCAAAATAACTTTTTTAATTATCTTCTAACTTTAAGTAATTTTTTGATTTTAAAAAATTATTAATGATATCAAATAATATGAAATTTTATGCCTTTAAAATTATTTCATATTATCTTCATAAAAATTAATATGAATTCTTAAAAATTTATAACCACAAACTATAAATTTTTATATATTTTTTAAAATTAAGTGTATTTTATAACTCTTAGAAGAGTGACTAGAATACAAATCATTTTTTCATGTATATTTTATTATATTAAGTTTGTTAATTTTATAGCTATTTGATATTTTTTTAAGGCTAAACTTATATTTTTTAAATTTGTTTAAATATGTATTGTTTATTTAATATTATAATAAAAAATTGTAAGGTATTTTTTTTTCATGTGTACCTTGCTACACACACATTAATTTTGTTGAAAAATTTTTGATAGTAAATAAAATAAATGAGCCTTTTTGTATTATATATATATTTTTTGTTTATTTAATGTTTTTATAATTAAAAATATAAATATTTTGGTATTAAATAAAATCACTTGTCGAGATTCCATAGACTACTCTAACAAGCAGAGCACAAGCCCTCCTTAGTTCTCCATCTATCTCTTGACACCGATGCATCAAAACATATTCAAAGATTTTGCAATAATTTGTTATTGATTTGAGGCATGTTTTCTACCCTAATTCTTCATCGATTATTTTAATGCAAGAGTTTGTGTTTTGATTCTTTTAATTTTTTTTTTCCAAAATTCTTCTTCTTTAATCACCATTATATGCTTGGATTGCTTATATAAACTTATTCCTATACATACATAATGCATTTGTGATACAATGTGTTCTCATTGTGTGGTCATTGATGGTGCACAGTAGGTATGCCGACTTTATTTCCTTTATTTTCCACTCGATAATATTCTATTTTTCTTAGTTTAATCACAAAATTGGTGTTGGTGTTTATTTTGGGCAGTGTGTATATAACACATAAATATATAAGTGTATTTTTTTATATCTATAACTATAAAAATAGTATACATAAACATAACTATATTTAAATATAACAACATATATTTAATATACATACATATATATATATATATATATTACTATATATAAATGTATTTAACAGTATGTATGTCAACATATTACTATATATAAATGTATTTATCTACATCAATACCTATACATAGCCATATATCTAAATATATATAATTACATTAAAAACAAATTATAACTACACCTACAAAATGTATAACTACATGCTTCAGAAACATAATATCTATTTATATCATTCATCTCATTCATATAAATATTTTTTTGATATTATATAAATCTTTAGCATTTTCAAATATATTTTAGGAACTTAAATTTAATTTTTTCTACCTTAAATGTATTTTTAATGTATTTTTATATGTTTGTATAAATCATTATGATTTAATATGTTTAGGTTTTGTATTTTGTTTCACTAAATATCATTTAACTAAAATTAATTTCTAAAAAAATGTGTTTTTGTTAAAATTCATGTTGTAAATTTCAAAACAAATAACAATATGTTTGTGTAATAAATATTATAAAAAAATTCTAAATTATATTTGTGATGTACTTTCAATTTACAAAGATAAAACTTTAAAAATAAAATTTATTTACAAAATAATTTGCACCTGATAATATATAATATGTTATATTTATTATAAATAAACAAAGTTTGAAATGTATTTATTAATTACAAAAAAAACATTGTCATGTATTCAATTTGAAAAAAGAAATTTAAAAATAATTATTTAAAAAAAATTCATATATTTTAATGATCATTTATATATTTTGAATGAAATAAAAAAAATAATAACATGTAGAAATATTTACTCATGTATTTATATGGTAATCTGTTTTGTTTGAACATAATTAAAGAAATAATTGATTTTTTACAAAACATTAAAGACATGTATTTATATGTACTTCATTATATTTGTTTGAATTTTATAGTTTCTAAAATAGTATTAATAACAATAAATAATAGGTAAAAATTTAGAATATACATTAATATTTTAATAAAAAAAATATTTGGAAAAACAAAAACAATATTATCTATTTATGACCTATATTTTAATTTTTAACATAATTGTAAAAACAACATAATTTACAAATATATTAACTTCATTTATTTATATGAGTATGATGATAGTTATTTTAATATACATATTAAAAAAACAACTATTTGAATAAAATAGAAGCTCATATATTTAATTCATAATTTCATTTTATGCATTAATATGCTTCACACACACACACACACACACGCACACACACACACGCACACACACGCACGCACAATTATTTGTTTTAAATATAAATAATTTACAATATTTTTAAAATTGTGTATAATATATAATATTTTATTTTAATTAAATTTTCAAAATCAAAAAATTTAAAATACATTTACACACACACACACACATAATAGTTTCATGTGTAACTTTAAAAAAACATTACGTATATAGGTACATGTGTGTGTTTGTGTGGGTTTTCAGTAGTATATGCATGCATACAAGTGTATATACACTACTTCGAAAATGTAGATACATGTGTGAATATATACAAAAGTATAAAAATGTGTATTGTGATATATAATGTATAGTAATGTATATGGATATATAAATGTGTGTGTGTGTAGGTAAGTGTATATGCACATATATATTTATGCATATATATGTAAATATCAACATTAATTTTGAGAAGATTAATACTTGAGTACTATTAATATCCCATATTTATGCATATATATGCATATATATGCGCATATATTAACATGTTCCACAAATTCGAGAGAGCACGAGCAAAAAGTGACATTATTACAAGATACTACTAATCTCCCATCTATAACACTTTGCTTGAAAATTTGATCAAAGTACTACTTTCAAATAAGGTTCATTCAATACTATTTACCATGGAGTTTCATTTTCATTCAATACTATAATTTGTTCAAATAAAAAAATCTATCTAATATCTTCTTCAACAATTCTTCTATCTTCTTTTTCTAGTCTTGATAAGCTATTTTTAATTTTGATTATATGTATATTTCTTATCTAATATCGTTAGTTCAAACTATTGTTATAGTAAAATCCATCAACTCAATCTAGGCCTGACATCTTTCTTTTCTATGAGATATTTGATTATAGAATATATAGTATATACTATGACTTTGGTTCCCACTAAATATGATATTAACTTGCCAAAAGAAAAGATTGTTAATAAAAGTTATTTTTCTATAGTGGTGAAATTTAATTGGGCATTTGAGAGTGTGTTGTTTTCATAGTATATGATAACTATTTATAAATATTTGTATAACTATATAAAACTCTTCATAATTTATATTTAACTATATTTGTAACTATGTAAACTATTTCTATAACTATATTAATAACTATATATAACTATGTTTTTTAACTATATAATATTTATAACTATATGAGCAATTCTATATAACTATATTTTTAATAAAATATATTATATGTATAATCATATATAACTATATATAATTGTAATTTATTAAATGTTTAACTATAAAAATGTTATATATAACTATATCTTTAACTACATACATATTTATAACTATATGTATATACTATATATAAATTTTTGTATAACTATGTAATACTCTATATAATTAAATATAACTATATTTATATCTATGTATACATATATGTAATCATATAATTAAATCTATATATTTATTTATAACTTTGTATATATTTATGTATAACTACTTATACCTATTGTATGAATATATCTATATATAATTATATGGTTAACTATATATAACTCTATTTTTAATTAAATATACTATAGGTATAATAACATATAGAGGTTGACCACCCTCTCTGGTGACCATTTCTTGAGGTCTATTGATTCTATTTCTTTATATCATCAGATCTCTTTACTACCATACGACAAAGAGATTGAGATTTAGTAGAAGAAATGAGGTTTATGTTCACACAGCTATTCAATAGGCTGTTTGCCAACAAGGAGATGAGGATTTTGTTGCTATGTCTTGATGCTAGTGGTAAGACAATCATTTTGTATAAGTTGAAGCTTGGTGAAATTATCATCACAATTCCTATTATTGTCTTCAATGTTAAGACTATTGAATAAAAAAAACATCAATTTTACTATGTGGGATGTTGGGGGTTAAGCCAAGATTCGTCCTTTCTAGAGGGATTACATCCAAAATACCCAAGGTCTCTTATTCGTGGTGGATAGTAATGATAGAGATCGAGTTGTTGAAGCCAGAGATGAGTTGCATATTATGCTAAATAAAGAAAAGCTTCGAGATGCAGTTTTGTTGGTGTTTGCTATTAAGCAAGATCTTCCCAATATGATGAATTCAGCTGAAATTACTGACAAACTAGGAATTCACTCTCTTCTCCAATGCCATTGGCATATTCAGAGCACCTATGCTACCTCTGGTGAGGGCCTCTATGAGGGTCTTGATTTGCTTTCCAATTACATTGCCAGCAAGTCGTAAACAATTTTTGCAAGATGATGCAAACTTTATTGAGATATCTGGATGTAGATCTTATCTTTGCCTATTTTGATTGAGTTTTATTCTATTATGTGGATGACATCATCTATTTCTAGGGGGATACAAATTGTATTTATATTTATATATTGCACGCCTAAAATACAATATCACATTTACTTTGTTCTGATCTGTTGTAAGCTGAACTTGTTTGTTTTCTATTTTGTCTTTTTGCCATTGGATCTCAAAGGTATAAGAACATATAACTATAAATAATTGTCTTTGACTATATGTATAACTATAAAATATTATACATAACTATATTTAAAAATATAATTAAAAACATATATTTAATATACATTTTTATATATTAGTATATAAAAATGTATTTTATCATATATAAATACATATAGTTAACATATATAAAATAATATAAAAAAATTATATACCTACTTGTATAAATATAAGTATAACTATATGTGTAACTATATGTATACTCACATTTAACTATATTTATAATTACAAGTATAATAACATACAACATTATGTTTAACTATATGTGTATAACTATTTATAAATATTTGTATAACTATATATAAATAATTGTATAACTACATAACACTCTAAATAATTAAATATAACTATATTTGTAACTATGTATACATATATGTAAATCTATATATTTATTTATAACTTTATATATTTATATATAACTATTTGTATCAATATATCTATATATAACTATATGTTTAACTATATAAACATATTTATTGCTATATATATTATATGTATAATAATATATACATATAAATAATTGTACCTTCTTATATATATAACTATAAAAGCTTTATACATAACTATATTTAAATATATAATTTACAACTTATATTTAATATACATTTGTATATATTAGTATATCAAAATGTATTTTACTATATCTATACATATACATAACTATATGTATAAATATATAAAATTATATGAATAAATATATATACCTACATGTATAAATATAAGTATAACTATAAGTATAAACACATGTAACTATATTTATAATTACATGTATAACAACATACAATATTATGTTTAATTATGTGTATAACTATATATAAAGATTTATAAAACTAAATAAAACTATATATAATTAAATATAACTATAGTTTAACTATTCATACATATACATAAATCTATATATTTGTTTATAACTTTGTATACATTTATGTATAACTACTTATAAATACTTGGAGCTATGGATCGATGCAAAATAGCCTCAAAAATCAGGTATGATTTGGATGATAGCTATCATGTGATACTTTCTTTTTCCTTATAAAACTAATGAATGCTGATAAAATATTCATAAAATTTGAAACTTGTGATCATATCACAATGTTCCTATAATAATGAGAGTTATATAAGATCCAATTTGTTTAACAATTTACACCCTCTATTCATTAGGCACACTCGGAGAAAGCTACATGAGTTGGTATTGAAATCAAACAAATCTCATGAATTTGATGCTGCTTAAAATGAGGTATTGGAGCTATGGATCAATGCAAACCAGCCTCAAAAACTAGGTATGATTTGGATGATAGTCATCACATACTACCTTCTTTTTCCTTATTAAACTAATGAATACTAAAAAAATATTCATAAAATTTGAAACTTGTAATCATATTAGGTTTATTTCATGGCTGAATTATGAACTTCTATAGAGTATTATGCATTTCTATTTAATATTTCTTATCATGTAGTTGGTGCTTTGTTTATAAACTTGATATCTACATGAAAACATCAATTAAGTAGCCAAGTGATTTTACACGTGGAACTTGATTAAGTATATATGTACTTGTACATTACAAAAAAAGAAGCTCTCAACTTCTAGAGAGAGAAAGTTCTATTCTAGAGAGAGACACTACCATTTTAGGGCGATTTGAGCTCAATTTTGAGCAAAAAATGCAGGATTCGGATCATCTGTTTAATAAAAAATCATTTAGTTCAATTGCCAAAGGGACCGCGCTACTGTTCCCGAGTTTTGACGCAAAGGATGCGTCGCCTACCATGTTATTTACTGAAGATGAGTTCCAAAAGCTTGCTGAGCCATTCAAGCTTACATTAATCAAGAAATTCTCCCACGGCAAGCCAACCTATGAAGAAATATATGCATTTATCTCATCACTGAAGTTACGGCAAGTTGTGAAAATAGCCATATACGACGGGAAGCACGTTATTTTTCAACTCAAGGAAGAAGACAACTTTCTGAGGTTATGGCTTAGAGGGCAATGGAGCGTGGCTGGATACCCCATGCACATCCTCAAATGGTCGCCCGATTTTTCACCAACTTTGGAGCCTGCAAATGCATTGGTATGGTTCACACTACCCAAGCTTCCATTACATCTATTTAGCAAGCATTTTCTGTATTCTATAGCGTTATGTGTGGGTAAACCATGGTTGATTGATGAGGCCACGGCTTAGATGACAAGACCAAGTGCAGCTAGAATCCTCATCGAGGTTAACTGCAAGAAGTCTCCACCGAACAAGATATGGATAGGCAAAGATTTAGAGCATGGTTTCTGGCAGAATATAGTTCCAAAAAACATGCCATTTTATTGCTCGAATTGTCTTAAAAGGGCCACGCAGAGGAGGCCTGTATGCTGGCAGAAATGAGGAAAAAGAATGTAGGGGCATGGGTAAGGAAAGACAATAGGAAGGACGAGGCAGAAGAGGGCCGAGAGGAAGGAAAGACGTCAGAACAGGAGGCCATAAAGGAAGAATGCGAAAATGGGAAAGAACCAATGGAGGAGAGAGAAAATGATGAAATGGAAGGAGAGGAGAGAAATGGGCTAGGAAGAGGGAAGGGGGGGGGGGGTAGAGGGGAGGGATAGTATGAAGGAAATTAGAGGATGGCAAGAGAAAATACCAAGAGAGGTGGAAGGGGTAGAAAGAACAGGGAAGAAAAGACCTAAGCTTAAAAGGAGGAAAAATCAATTATTAGAAAGAATAGAGAAATACGATTGGGCTGAGGATGACTTACTTTCAGAAGAGGAAATGGAGATAAAAAGCTGGCCATTGTCCAGCAATACCGATGAAGAAAACAAGCTGGATTTTAATGCATTAAGGGATGATCTATGGCTTAAAAAACTGAAACTTAGACATGAACTAAAAGATAGAGAAAAGCCTTAGCAGAGATCATGGAATTAAACATTAGTTTAGAAAAAATAAAAAAGTTAAATAAGGTAGAGCAAGCCCAACCGAGTACAAGCAAAACCATAAGAAATATGAAAAAATATGCTAACATGAAATATGAATCGAAATGCATTACTAGAGCGCAAGCCAAATACACTTAAAATGAATAGCCTATATTGGAATATAAGAGGAGTAGCGAACGCTCCTACGATAAATAGGATAAGAAATTTAATTAAAATACACAAACTTAAAATAATAATTTTAGCTGAACCTATGGTAACTAAAGATCAGATAGATAAATATAGAAAGAGGATAGGCATGCACAAGGCCTACTCGAATCACAACAACAAATTATGGATTATGTGGAATAACCTCGTAGATATTGGAATCATATCAGAAAATGATCAAATAATAAACTTTAAAATGAGTAAGCAGTCAAAGACTATTCTTATTTCAGTGGTTTACGCAAGTAACATGAAAGAAAAAAGAAAAATGCTCTGGCAAGAGATGAATAAATTAGCAGTTAGGAAGTCCCCGTGGATTATAGGAGGGGACTTTAATACAATTAGAAACACATCGGAGAAGAAGGGAGGCAGGACACCAGACCCGGTAGCAATGTCTCAATTTAATGAGGCTATTGCAAATGCAAATTTAATGGAAGTAGAATACCTAGGTTCAGACTACACTTGGTGTAATAACTGGAAGAATAGGAAAGCAATCTGGTCAAGGCTTGATCGAGTATTAGTCAATGCAAAATGGCTAGATGTTATGGGGGAAGTTAAAGTCCAGCATTTAGGTAGAACCTGCTCAGATCACAGCCCACTCTTGATAAGTCTTCAAAAGAAAAAGGGAGGTCAGAAGGCCTTCATATACCAAAATATGTGGGGCTTGCACAAGGATTTTGAGGTTATAGTTAAAAATGCATGGGAAAAACCGACACTAGGTAATCCTATGCAAATATTGGGACAAAAATTGAGAGCACTACGTTTGGCTCTTAACAAATGGAATAATGAGGTGTTTGGTAATGTAACTATGAAAATTCAAGAGGCAGAGCAGAAAGTCATAGTAGTAGAGAGTAAACATGAAGATAAACAAGATGAGATAACCAGGACAGAAGTTAATAGAGCAAAAGCCAAATTAAAACTAAGAATGCATATGGAAGAAATTTATTGGAAGCAAAGAGAGAAAGTTAAATGGTTAAAAGATGGAGATAAAAACACGAAATTTTTCCATACTATGGCAAAAATCAAATCACAAAGACTAGGAATAAAAGGAATTAAAAGAGCTAACGGAGAGTGGGTAGAAAAGGAAGAAGATATTAAAATTGAACTAGAAGGATTATTCAAAAGACAACTAAGTGGGCCAAATATTAATAGAAACTTCACACTAATGGAGAAAATTAAAAAAAAGGTTACGCAAGAAGACAATGAAATTTTAGTAGAATTCCCTACGGAAGAAGAAGTGAATGATGCAATATTTAATGCAAATAAAGATAGCGCAGCTGGTCCATACGGTTGGAACAATGAATTCTTCCAACGAAGCTGGAATATAATCAAAAAAGAAGTATTAGCAGCTATTAACTGGATATTTGCGGGTGCAGAGATCCCAAAAACATTGTCAAGTTCATATATAGTTTTGATTCCTAAAAAGTCAAACCCACAAAAAGGAGAAGATTACAGACCAATCAGCTTATGTAATACCATATATAAAGTTTTAGCTAAATTACTACCGAAAAGATTGAGCAAGATTTTACCTAATATAATTGACCCTGAACAAGTAGGGTTTGTCAAAAATAGGCTGATGATGGAAAACATCGATTTAACATCAGAAATGAAAAGAGATATTAGGGCTAAGGTGAGAGGTCACAATGTAATCATGAAACTAGATTTAGCTAAAGCATTTGATAGAGTGAAATGGAATACACTGTTATATAATGAGAAGAATGGGGTTTTCGGAATTTTGGATAGATATTATATATAGATGTATATCTAGTGCCTGGGTAAAAATCCTTATAAACGGCCAAGCAGGTGAAGAATTTAAACCAACCAGAGGTCTCAGGCAGGGGGACCCGCTGTCTCCCTCTCTATTCAATATTTATTTAGAACTCTTCATAGTAAGCTTAAAGGAGAAGGTCAGAAATGGCAGCATTTTAGCATATAAACAGCCCAAAGACATGCCATTAATATGCTGCTTGGCATATGCAGACGATGTGATCATATTTACAAATGCTAGTAGTAGATCAATGGAAAATCTGATGGAGCTTATACAAACACTAGAAGAGGAAACAGGACAAAAGCTAAATAAGAACAAATGTCAATTTGTGATAGCAGCTAAAATACCAGAAAATATTGCTCAAAATATTAAAAGGGTTACAGGTTTTCTGCAGTGTAAATGAGCATTAATGTATCTGGGATGCCCAATTTATGAAGGAAGAGTAAAGGAGGAATACTTTGCATTTTTATTGGATAAGATTTGGCAAAAAATCGCCGGTTGGAAAGAAGACGTATTAAGTATGGCAGGAAGAATCACTTTAATCACTCATGTGCTGCATAGTTCTTTAATGCATATCTTAATGACGACACAACCTCCAAATATAATAATAAATAAATTAGAAAGAGAAATGGCTAATTTTCTATGGGGAAAAAGGGAAGGGAAAAATAAGCTGCACTGGAAAAGATGGAGAGATTTATGCTACCCACAAGAGGAGGGGGTTTAGACTTTGTCAGCCTAAAAGATATAGCCAAAGCATGGGCATGCAAGAATTGGTGGGGAGTTAAAAAAGATGAAAATATCTGGGCGGCATTCGTGAAAGCTAAATATGGGTTAGGAAATAATGCATTTAAAAATATGAAAAAAAGCATCTAAAAGCTGGAAATTGATGTGTGAACAGCAGAACATTGTAGAAAAACACATAATATTAATGAAAAGTGGGTTGAAATGGACATTAAACCCAAACAGGAACTTCACATTAAAAAGTGCTAAAGTGCTAGTACGAAGCAGAAGACCCTTACAATTGGACGTATCTTGGAAAAAGGATTTCCCTCAAAAAATAAATGTTTTTTGGTGGAAAATAATGTCAAATATTGTCCCTGTAGATGTGAACCTTCAGAAGAAAGGAATGGTACTAGCATCCAGATGTGAATGCTACAATCAAGATATAGAAAGCTCGGATCATCTATTCTCTAAGGGTAAAATAGCAGCAAAAGTATGGAATAAATTAGAAATTGAAGCATATATTGAAGGAAGCACAGCTACATTAAAAAATAGATTAGAAAACTGGTCAAAAAAGTAAACAAAAAATAATATTTTAAAATGGATGAGAAGCTATTTTCCACATATAGCACTTTGGTGCATATGGAAGGCTAGAAATAGAAGTAGATTTGATAATGTAAAAATGGAACATAATGATATCCTGGAAGAAATCAAAAAAGAAACTGCATTCATCACTGCTTACAGCCCAATAAAAGTGAAAAACATGGAAATAAATGAAGAAAGAATGCAACAGTAGTAAGAAAAATGCCAATTATTAAAATTGTCAATTGGAATAAACCTGTGCAGGGCAGTCTAACACTAAATACTGATGGGAGCTTTAAGAAAGAAATGGGAGAAGCTGGTGGAGGAGGGTTAATAAGAAACATGCAGGGAAACGTACTAACAACTTTCACATCAAGGGCAATAGCATCTTCTACTTTGCATGCAGAAATTATAGCTCTAAAAAAGGGCTTGCAAATTTGCAAAGAATATAATTATCTAAGGATTCAAGCGCAAGTGGATTCAAAAATATTAGCGGATCTAGTGTAGGGAAAAATATATTTATGGCAATTTGAAGAAGACATTGAAAATATTAAAAATATTCTAAAAGAAATAAAGGGAGAAATAAAACATATTTATATGGAGCTAATGCGATTGCAGACAGATTAGCTGAGGAAGGAATGAAAAAAGGGACCCAAGAATTTAGAGGGGAGGATATACCAGATAAATACATAGGCATGATAAAATTAGATAAAACTGCATTTCTGTATATTAGAATCCAAAAATTATGAGTTAATTTTTAAAAAAAAAGAAGGAAGGGAAAAAAGTACTTATTTATGCCCTGTAAAGGGTTGAAATTATTTTCTAATGTACTGTTTTGCAGTTAACAGGGAGATAAGAGAAGAACAATATGGTTTCCTGGTCCTAAGGGAAATCAAAAAAGGAAAGAGCTTGTAAATCTATATATGGTTTGGTTGTGTTTTCTTGTTTAATTTTCAGGTTAAAGCTTGAAAATGAAAGAATTAAAAAGAGTAAGAAGTATTAAATACTGACTAATAGAATGTATGGAATATGACCCTGGTCTAGAGGGGTCATGTAAGACTTTAAATTTATTGATTATGTTGCTACAAGACTGTTGATTTCAGCTCAGGCTAAGTGAAAAGAGATAGGCTGGACAAGATTAGAGAGGCATGGAAATGGCTGGAAACAGCTAGCTGTGTTGGATATGTTTCGATAAAGGCTGTGTCTATTTTTGTATCTGTCCCGAGCCTGTTATTTTGTATCTTGATCTAAGGGATTGGTCTTGAGTCTGTATATAGATATGTAAGTTGAGTCTGTAAGAAGTCATGTGAGTCGGTCTAGAGTCGGTTGCAGCTACTGGAAGAATGGAGATGGATGAGTCCTTGAAGAATGCAACGAAAGAAAGCCTCACGGTGCATAAGGCACAAGAAGTTCATTTCCTCACTCAGAAATAAAGCATAGGATGGGTTCAATTATAAAGACTAAAGCATGGAAAGAGAAGGACTTAAACATAGGGTCTTGGCAGAATACATGATTTTAAAAGATACAAAAGGAGATCACGCAAGCCTAATAGGCAAAAGATAGAAGGATATTACATTAACTCAAAATTTTTATTTTTAGATTAGGTTGAAAGTGGGTGTAAAAGGGATAAGGGTAGAAGTAGTTTGTAAAAATGGTATTCCTCCGCCAAAAGAGACGGTGATAATATTAATAAAATAACCTTTTAAAAAAATTACGTACATGTACATTACATTGTATATATTTCTCAACACATTGCCTTTTATGAGATTTGTTTTCTCTATATAAAAAATGAATTATTTTATTTCATAATCTTTCCATTACAACTTTTTATAATCTTGATGAATAGTTTTCAAGAAGTGCATTCATATAAGCTTGAATATCTTTCATTACATCAACCACCAAATAAGCCTTCCATAATGGCACATCGTCTTGTTGATTTTCTTCAAGATTTTATTATTTTGTTCACCTCAAACATCAACATTTTCTTCCTCAATTACAAGATCCTTCTCTTCCTCAATCTCTTATTCAACCTCAATCTCTTCCTAACTGTACTCTAGATCCTAACCTTATGGATATTTAATCTTTTGCCTCTCCTCTACCTCAACAACCCCAACATAGAAAATAACCCCTTTCTATCTTAATGACTAATTTTGTCTCTCCATCATATCTATTCACACTACAAAAAAAATTCATTTTAGCTAGGGATCAATCCCTAGCTAAATTGCAACGGATTAGCTAGGGAATAACAAGGGATTAATATTTTTTTTTCGAAAAAAAATAGCAATGGACTAGTGATAAAATATTTTTCTTAAATTCCATAAAAAAGTAGGGGATTTAGTAATGGATTTTGCAATGGATTAGTGACAAAAGATTTTCGTAAAATCCATTGAAGAAAAGTGGGGTTTTTAGTGACAGAATTAGCGACGGATTAGCGACAAAAAATTTTCGTAAATTCCGCTGAAGAAAAGCAGGGAATTTATAGATGGATTAGTGACGGAATACCCCTCGCTAACATCAGCCATTATTTAGCGACAGATATAGCGAGAGATTTTCCCTCGCTAATACAAGCTATTATTTAGCGACGGATTTAGCGAGGGATTTTCCCTCGCTAATAAAATTTATTATTTAGCGATGGATTTAGCAAAAGAATTTTCCTTACTAATAAAATCCATTATTTAGCAATGGATTTAGCGATAGAAGTTTCCTTGCTAATAAAATAGATGATTTAGCTACGAATTTAGCGACATAATTTCCCTTGCAAATAAAATCCATGATTTAGCGATTGATTTAGCGACGAAATTTGCCTTGCTAATATAATCCACGATTTAGTGACTAATTTAGATACAAAATTTTTCTTGCTAATTGAATCCATGATTTAGCGACAGATTTAGCTATGGAATTTCTCTTGCTAATAGAATCAATGATTTGGCGACAGATTTAACGATTGATTTAGCGACGGAATTTCCCATACTAATAAAATATATGATTTAGCGATGGATTTTCTCGAGCTAGTAATATACGTAATATAGAGACAAATTTTCCCTACCTTATAAAATCTATAATTTAACTACGAATTTAGCGACGACATTTCCTTAGACAATATTTATTTATATAATTTTTCTATTTTTTATTAGTTTTAATATTTTATTTAATTTTGTTTATTAAATATTTGTTAATGGTCTATAGATGAGCAATCCTCGAAACATACAATATCCTCGTAAAATCATAAAAAAATTATATTATAAATAAATAATTTAAAAAATATCCAAATACAAAAAATAATTATATATATTAATAAGGACTAAATTAACTATTTTTATGATGTAGTATTTTTTAATAAAATTATACAAAAAAATTTTCTAAAATTTT
Source organism: Sapria himalayana (assembly GCA_029783825.1). Classification (NCBI taxonomy): domain Eukaryota; kingdom Viridiplantae; phylum Streptophyta; class Magnoliopsida; order Malpighiales; family Rafflesiaceae; genus Sapria; species Sapria himalayana. Next base: position 70,525 of record JAREIK010000455.1, read on the forward strand.
AAAATAAGAAACTTATAAATTTGTATTAAAGTAACATTAAATAATAAATTCAATAAGTATAATAATTTTTTTTTATTTTAAAAATAAAATTAACATATATTAAAATTTCATTTAATATAAATATAAATTAATTCATTGTATAATAAAATAATTTTTGTTTTATAAATTATCTGAATTGACGAATAAACTAGTAAACATTAATATTTTTATAAGTAAAAAAATTTTTATTATTATAGAAAACTTTTAAATAAATAAATAATACAATATTTGAAAATGTTGAAATATAATATAAATATACTTTTTTTAATAAAGTTAAAAGAAAATAAATTAATATTTATCAATAAATACATAGATGTTTGCTCTTAAAAAAAATTTATACGAATTAAACAATTGAGTAATATTTTGACTATTAGCTTTTAACATTAAGTTTTATTAAAATAATAAATATAACTTATTTTAATTATCTTCTCACTTTAAGTAATTTATTGAATTTTAAAAATTATTAATAATATCAAATAATATGACATTTTATGCCTTTAAAATTATTTCATATTATCTTCGTATAAATTAATACGAATTCTTAAAAATTTAAAATGATAAAATATAAATTTTTATATATTTTTTTACATTAATAGTATTTTATAATTCTTAGGCGAGTAACTAGAAGGCAAATTATCTTTTCATTTATGTCTTATTATATAGAGTTTGTTAATTTTGTACCTATTTGATTTTTTTATAAGGTTAATCTTATTTTTTTTATTATTTATATATTTATTGATTATATTAATTTTATAATAAAAAATTTTAAGGTGTTTATTTTTCATTTCTACCATGCAAAACGCACATTAATTTTGTTCGAAAAAATTTTTAAAGTTAATAAAATTAATTAGTCTTTTTGATTATATATATTATTTATTTATTTAATGTTATAATAATTAAAAATATAAAAAATTTGATTATCTTCTTCAACACCGATTATCTTCTTCGACACTAACGCTTAAGTGACACGAACCTCTGCTGAAGGCTATCCATCCCTCGACACCGACGCTTCAACATATATTCGATTTCGAGGTTTAAGTTTTAATTTTTATTTGATTTGAGGTACGTTATATATATTTATTTGTCATCGATTAACTTGATTAATCTTAAGTTTTAAAGTTTCCGAAATTCTTCTCCTTTATTCATCATGGTGTTCTTGGAATGTGTATATATACTTAATCATATACATACTTCATGCTTTTTGTGATATAATGCATTGTCATTGTGTGGATTTTGATGGTGCACAGTAGGTATGCCGAATTAAAAAATTTTTCAATATAAATAACTACATACTGTATACAAAAATAGTATACATAAATATAAGTTTGCTTAAATTGAGTGTGTGTAAACATAACTATATATATATAACTATAAAAAAAGTATACATAAACTATTTAAACATATATATATCTATAATTTTTTTATTACCATAAATGTGAAATGAAAAAATTGTTATGCATTATTTGGGCATGATGGTATTAAGTGGGAGAACTTTTTTATCATGGTTTGGGTGATTTTGATGCTATAGTTTGCTGGTATCCTTTTTTGTTATGGTTATAAATATTTCTATTTAAAACTTCAATTATTCATGGCCCATTGATAATGTTTTTGTTCACGGGTGTTCTTGAGTGAGTAGCACGAAAAAAAATGCATATGTTCTTGATTTATTATCTATATTGCATGAAGAGCAAAAAAAGATGATTCTAATAATTATTCTAAATAATAAATTCTTTGGAATAATTATTCAAAAACAAATAGTTTTAATATGTATTTTGCTATTTTATGAATGATAAAATGGGAGTGTGAGAATGATCATAGTTTGTGTTATTTATGGTAAGTTTTTTAGCAGTGTATTTTTTGATAGTGTAAATTTTTTGTTGTGTTTGTTTATTTTATGGTAGTGTGTATATGTGTTTAATATTTTTTGCATTATTAAAATTATTATGTGCTATGCATTTAATGACATTTTTGAAAAATCCAGAAAAGCCATTTTGGTTAATCTATTCATAATTTTTGTAGTATGTATGTGCGTGTGTGTGTAATCAAAATAATGTGAATATATTTATATATATTTTCTATTTATTTATTCAGCTCTATTAAGTATAGTTTGGGAAAATGAAAAATAATTTTGTGATTTAATTCAAAAGTATCATATTTAATTAACTGGTTTGGTATTTGAGCTATAATATTTTTTAAATAGGTTTGAAACCCATTGATGGTTATCTTTTGATAATCTTTTGAGATTGGAAGGCATATCAATTGAATATTCATGTCTTTGTTTTCTCTATTGATTTGTTGTTGTTAGGTAACCAAACATTTTGATTGATTAATCTTGTCATAGAGAAAATTTTATCATTAAAGGAGACCATAGTTAGTCTTGCGAGACCTTAGTATCTCATATAGAGATGATTTATAGAATATATATTACCAACCTCAAGACCATTTACCTTGTAAAAAAATGTATATTGATGTTGTATCATGGTTGGTGTGTGAGATACATATATCACTATGCTCTATCAAATCATGGAAGTTGTCAACAATGACAAATCAACCATTCAAACATATGCTCTAACAAATGGATTCCTATATGTTGCAAGCTGATACTCATTTTTATTAATCTTGCACAATTGGTAATTAATCTACCCTTTATACTCTATTTGCAATTAGATACTCATCTATTAGTAAGCTTTCTCAATTGAACTTTAATCAATATTTTTATCTTTGATTAATGAGAAAGTATAATGGAATATACTATAGACCATGTTAAAGATAAAGCATAGTGACATATTATCTCATCTATATATGAGCATTCTCATTTGAAAGTAGATAATCATTTGTGGTAGTAGCAGTACCAGAAGAAGAAGTAGAAAAAGATGAAGAAGAAGTAGTAAGAGAAGTAAAAAAAGGTTAAGATGATGAAAAAATTAGAGCAGCCTTGAAGCTCTTAAGTAGCAATTACATCCATTACAAGAAATCCTAATCATTCTAATCATCAAATAGAAAAAAATATTTGGCATACATCTCTTAAATTACAAAATAAAATAACAAAAACAATTTAATATTATACATTGATACCACTAAAAGGTAGGAATATTGCTCTGAGAAGTATTTTCTTAAATTAGTTCAATTTTAAAATTTTATTAAATAGATTTTCTTGACAATGAAAGTACATTATGCATATTCCTCCACGATACTAATATATATATATATATATAATGGATAAATATGTTATGGAATCCAAAAAAATATATATATGATTTGGTTTATATTTTACTATCCATATTCGGATACATATATATTCTGATACTCATAATTATCCCAATATAATTTAAAAAAAACATTATGCATAAATGCATTTCAGCTTACTCAGTATGCAAAAATGAGGTAATGCATATGTTTATGCATATAGAGTATTTATGAACTCCATATGCATATGTTTTTGTTTACGAAATAATGAGTTTCTATAAAACTCATATGCATACTTGAGTATATGCATTTCGTATGAAAAAAGGAAGGTAATTATCAGTATAGGAATTTGGAATACCCAAATCATAAATATTTTGGATTTGGGTCCCCAAATGTTATATTAAAATTAAAAATTGTAAAAAAATATAATTATTTTCATGTTGGTTCCCCTTAACATTTTTTCCTATAATACTATAACTTTTATCCACTTTTGTTGCATGGAAATGCATCGACTTTGTTTATCTCACATAGGTTTTTAAAAAATTTTAAATCTAAAATAATAGTTTCAGAAATCAAAAATCAATTTTTGATTCTCATAGAGTTTACCAAAATATACTTCTTTAAAGAACAATAATACGTTAAAACCCAGGGCTTACACCCATTTAATGATGCCACCAACCATCCAACTAGTAACTTTTTAGAAATCTTGAATTAAAAAATCTTTATCATTATACTGTAAGTAGGATTTGATTATTTTAAATGTTTAGAATTATTAGTATTTGTGTAACTATATGTATACCCACATGTAACTATATTTTTAATTACATGTATAATAACATACTATATTATATTTAACTATATGTGTATAACTATCTATAAATATTTATAAAACTATATATAAATAATTGTATAATTATATAACACTCTACAACAATAAATATAATTATATTTATTACTATTTATACATAAATGTAAATCTATATATTTATTGATAACTTTATATATTTGTGTATAACTATTTGTATGAATATATTTATATATAACATTATGTTTGAATATATAAAAATATTAATAGCTATATCTACTATATGGATAATAACACATAACTATAAATAATTATATATTATTATATATAACTATAACAGCTTTATACATAATTATATTTAAATATATAATTTACATCTTATATTTAATATACATTTGTATATATTAGTATATAAAAATGTATTTTACTATATCTATAACTATACATATCTATATGTATAAATATATAAAATTATATGAATAAAAATATATACCTGCATGTATAAATATAAGTATAACTATATGTGTAACTAAATGTATAACCACATGTAACTATATTTATAATTACATGTATTAAAACATAAAACATTATGTTTAATTATATGTGTATATATATAAATATTTATAAAGCAAAATAAAATTTAATATAATTAAATAAAACTATATTTTTAACTATTTATACATATATGTATACATATATGTAAATCTATAGATTTGCTTATAACATTGTATATATTTATGTATAACTAAATATAACTACTCGTATGAATATATATATATATATAAAACTAAATGTTAAATGATATAAATTTTTATTACCATATATATTATATGTATAATAACATATAACTATAAATAATTTTATCTTTCTATATGTATACCTATAAAAACATTATACATAACTATATTTAAATATATATTTAAAACATATATTTAATATCCATTTTTATATATTAGTATAAAAAATATATTTTAGCTTTTCCATACCTATATATAACCTATATGTATAAATATATGAAATTATATGAAAAGATTTATATACATACATTTATAAATATAAGTTTAACTATATGTGTAACTATATGTATAACCACATGTAACTATATTTATAATTATATGTATAAAACATATAACATAATGTTTAACTAAATGTGTATAACTATATATAATTATTTGTATAACTATAAAAACTCTATATAAATAAATATAACTTTATTTTTAATTATGTAATATATATGAATACATATATGTAAATCTATATAATTGTTTATAACTCTATATATATATACTTATAACTACTTGTATGCATATATCTATATATAATTATATGTTAAACTAAATGTAACTATTTATAACTACATTTACTATATGTATCCTAACATATAATTATATATGGAATAATACTATTTTGTTGCACCAACTTGAAATAAAATGACTAAAGATATAATATCAACAATATGTAAGCACATAGCATGAGAGTGTCCGTTAACAGGCTCATATATGGTATAATACAAATAAGGGTCGTACACTTACCTAATCCAAGCCCTTAGGCCTCAGGCTCAAATATGAACTTATCTATAACAAAAAATGTAATATTTGATAGGTTTGTACTGAAGAACTTATATTTTATTTTATATAATTCTTCATTCTAACACTGCACTCTCTGTGTCTCTGTCTCCCTCTATAATTCTGTCTTTCTCTTCCACTTTTTCTTTGTGCCACACTCTCTCGTGTTATTTTTTTTCTGGATAATCTTTCTTGCTTGTTCTCTCTCTCTCTCTCTCTCCCTCCCTCTCTATCCCTCTCTCCCTTTCACCTTTTCTCTCTCACTCTCTCTCCCTCCTTTTCTCTCCCTCTCTCTCTTTCTCTCCCCCCGTCTCTCGATTTCTCTATCCCTCTCTCTCCCCACCTTATATATATATATATATATATATATATATATATATATATATATATATATATATATATATATATATATATATATATATATCTCCCTCTCCCTCTTCTCCTCCAAACATTAAATGTATTTTGTTGCTTTCATTTCTAGTGCATTATTGTACTTTGCACCCTTTATCTAGTATAACTATGATATCTTTTAATCTTTATAATGCTAAAAATTATGTTATCTATTAATGTAGATTGTGCAAACGGCTTGCCTCTATATTCATGATATTTAAATTTTAAATATTCATATGTAAGTAATTTTATTTTATTCTTTGTATATTTTGAAGTAATAGAATGTTTTATTTATTTTAATGATTAGGCATTATTTTATGTAAATAAAATAGGGCAAAATTAGCTCAGATCGTTAGTGGATGTACAAAAGGGTTATTAATGGATTTTTGAATAATGATTTTTGACTGGGCTTGAAACTTTCATCAATTTTGCATGTAGTCAATCGAGAGTAAAGGATGGAGAAAAAATTAAGTGTACATGTAATCATTGAAAGTGTCATAATATTTTTTTTCGTGATGAAAACACTATAATTTATCATTTGGCAAAATATGTCTTTGTGCCAAATTATTTTGTTTGGAATTATAATGGAGAAACTTTCTCCTAGAAGAAAGTTTCTCAATCGATAAAGGAGTCATATTTTAATGATTTTCAAGTAAAAATAACAAAACAAAAGAATTGAAAAATAATTATCTAACTACTTAACTTTTATGCTGGTTATTATTCAAGCAGTAAATAATTATGTTCTTATTGTTAATATAAATTCTTTTCTCATTTTTTCATAGAATCAGTGCACATGGCCACCCAAATTTGATGGAAAGATAATGTCATTATGGGAGATCAAAGTAGCTCAACGGTATCCTGATTTTGTTTATAAATTATAGAAAATTAAAAAAGACATGATTTTATATTCAAGGAAGACTGGCCCGAGTGACTTAATTATTGAGAGCAGCCAGATGTGAAGAAAAAATCAGATATTGCCAGCAAAAATTGATGAAGTGAGGTTGCTGGACTAGGTACTTGAATCTGTCGACACACAAGAGGTTCAAAATCGAGCATCGAGCAGGCTCGAGATTTGGTACAAATTTAAAATTCTAAACATATCTATATTTTGTGGTTGTCCTAATACTCCAATATATATAATCTCTGCTTGGTTTAAATAATTTTGTTAAATTTTTTTATCATTTGTTTTTTTATGAAGTAAGAAAAACATATTCTAGGCTGGAGAATTGGGCCGAGATCCAAATTTCTATGAGATTTTCAGGAAGATGCATGTGAAGAAAGTGGATGGTCAGTATGTTGAAAACAAGTCTCAGATGATTGTAGTAAGAAATTGTTATATTAATTAGACTTTATAAAACTACAATACATTATAAAAATTATTTTGAATGCAAAATTTTTATTTTATTTTTTGTAAATCTAGAATACTTTTTATCTCCATTTTATCTCAGAAACTAATGGAGGAATGTGTGACAGCTACTCATAAACAAGTTGAGGGTTCTATGAATCTTCAACTAATTGACTATGATCCAATTTATTTAGAGATAATAGGAGGTCGAAAGAAGCAGCGAGTGCACAAAATCGGCTCTAAGGAAATGACATTTTGTTGTAGCAGTCGTGCTTCTAATTCATTTGTCTCAGCAATGGTGGATGAAGTGGGTGAACAACAAGCATGGGAAACAAATGAAGGTATCGTAGATATGGAGACTGAACTAAAAAAGAAGGATGAGCAGATAAATAATTTGATGGAAGAAATGCATGAAATTAAAGAAATTTAAAAAGCAATGCAACAGCAAATGTCCTATATAGAGTCACAGTTAGCGGCATTGGCACATCATATAGCATTCTGAGATCCAGCTGCGAATCCTCGCAGGAAAGGTTAGCATTCCCTTTATATAATGAGGATGATTGAGAAAGAAAATTATTTATGAACTATTATTTATTTTTGTCTATGTGTAGTAAATAATTATGATAGTTTTGTTGCAAGTATCAATTTTTTTATTCTAGTTTTGTTCTTTGTTTTTTCAATTAACCAAATTGTGAATCATTGCAGGACACATTATGTGAGAGAAAAGAAAAAATCCTTATTCAAAGTATTCTAACATTTCCATGGTCCTTCCAATTCATGGGTCTCATATTTAACGATTTCAGGTTTATAAAAAAGAGGGCTAGCTTATCTTATCTTTATTTTTCGAAAAACATTATATTTTTACACTCTCTTTATCTCTAAACATAATTGCTGGACATCTTTTTGATTTTTGGGGAAGCTGTATAAGAATAAACTTTAATTTTTGGTTGTTCATGTCTATAATATTTGTTTTTATATATATGTGAATATATTTTTGTGTCTCTTAATATTTTAGGTAGAGTTTTAGCCTAATATAGGTATGTAAAAGCACATAATCAGCACTGGAAATAGCAGCTGAGGCGACATCAGCAGTAGCTATGACAAAAGCGGCAGTAGTGCCATAAAAGGCAGCAGCGGCTGCTGCACCGGCAGTGACAGCAACAACAGCAGTAGTGGGAGCAGCAGTAGCGGCAACAACATCAGTGGTGGAAGTGGTAGCGGCAGTGGCCGTGGCAGTGGTATGAGTGGTAGCAGTAGCGGGAGCAGCAGCAGTAGTGGGAGTAGCAGCAACGACAACATATGCGATATATACGTACACATATAGTAAGTATATACGTATGTATAATACTATAGTATTTTATGTACATATATACTGAGTATATGTATGTACTCAGTATATATGTACGCATAATAATGTAGTTTATGTGTACATATACTATAGTAATAATAGTACGAGTGAAATGCTAGTATATATGTACATATTTACTGCAGCAATATATATTTATCAAAAGATAGTTATTTTTTATTTATTTTGATTTGATTTGGTGGTTTAAATTTCTTACAGATATGGTACCGCATTGTTTTTCTTACAAAGCTTGTATAAGTGAACACATTTCAACAAACATGAAGCACCGTGACTCAGACAGTATTTTCGCAGCAGAAAGTTGGTGATCGGAGGAGTAGTGGGAGAGAAAACAACATCAATGCATTGATAGATTATACTTTATGCTCATTCAGTAGATACATTGATTAATAAGATGTAATATAATTTTTATTATTTTTTTGTTTTTGTTATTTAAAATATTATATTAGAATAAGTCATTGAATCAATTTTTTTTTAATTTAAAATTCTCTTTTATAGTGTCTGTTTTTAGTAAATTTATTTTTAAAATATTAAATTATTTAATTAATTTTTTTTTTAAAAATGTATTACATTCAACTGTAATTTTTATTTGTTCATGTCTATAATAACTATTTTTATATATCTATGAATATGTTTGTGTTTGTCCAAAATTTTTGGGTAAAGTTTAAGTCTATTATAGGTATGTAAAAGTCTATTATCATTAGAGGTAGCTGCGGCGCGGCGTCAAAGTGGTGGCAGCATCGGCAATGACGGCAGAGGTGGTAGTGGTGCAAGAAGCATCTACAATGGCAGTGGCAGCAGCAACACCTGCAGCGTCGTCGATAGGGGCAGCAACAACTGCATAGGCAGAGGAGGCAGCGGCTGCAGCAGAGGCAATAGAAATAGTAGAGGCAGAGGCAGCAGTTGTGGCAGCAACGAAAGCCACTACAGCGGAGGCAGCGGAGGAAGAGGCAGCATAGGAGGCAGAGGCAGTGGCTGCACTGGAAGCAGCGGCTTCACTAGAAGTAGCGGCAGTAGTGGTGGTAGCAGCAGCTACACAGTAAGCTGCGGCAGCACCGGAAGCAGCTGCAGCATCGACAGTGGCGGTAGCAGCGACGACAGCAGCAGCAACAGCAGCAGCCGCAATGGCAGCAGCCGCAACGGCATGCAGTAGAAACTCTGGCACCGGGGGTAGTGGCGGCAACAGCCGTAGTAGCCAGTGGCCACAGCTTCGGCAGTAGCGGCAGCGGTGGAAGCTATGACAATAGTAGTGGTATTGGCAGTGACGGCGGCAATAGCAGCAGTGGCAGGAGAGGTAGTTGGAGCAGCAGCATCATCACCTATTGAGATATATACATACGAATAAAGTTAGTATATACATACATTTAATACTGCAGTATTTTATGTACCTATATACTGAGTATATTTGTACTTAGTTTATATGTACACTTAATACTACTATTTATATGTACATATACTGTAGTAATATATGTACGAGTGAATTGCTAGTATATATTTACATATATACTTTAGAATTATATTTGTATCAAAATATATCTTTTTTTTGACTGAGTGGTTTAATTTTCTACAGATATCATGCCACATTGGTCCTCATACAAAGCTTCTATAAGTGATGAGTTTTTTCAATAGATATTACGTGTCGTGACTCGGACAGCTTTGTCGTAGTAGAAAAATGATGATCGAAGGTGCAGGGGGAGAGAAAGCAACGTCAATGAATGGATATATTATACTTTATGCATTGTCGGTAGATACATTGATGAATAAAAATTAAATTTTATTATTTTTTTGTTTCAATTATATAAAATATTGAATTTGAATAAGATATTAAATGATTTTATTTTTTGTTTATTATAAATTATTTATAGTTTCAATTTTTATTCAATATAATTTAAAAATAATAAATTATTTAATTAAAAAAATTTTAATTTTTTTAAATTCTGTAAAATTTTTTGAAATTAAAATAGCTAGGAAAAATTTACTAGCTAATTTAGCTAGGAAAATATTAAATAATTAGCGACGGATATTCCATCGCTAATTTTCTAATGCTTGGTAGTTTAGCTAGTAATTCAGCCATCATTATTTTTGCTTAGCGATGGAATATTTCATGTATCTTGTTATTTTAGCAACGGAATTTTTCTTTTTTAGCATGGGAATTTTCCATCACTTATTTTTTAGCTGGGGAAAATTCCATAGCTAAAATTTAGCAAGAAGCACTTTAGAAACTGACACGATTCATTGGTATTCCGTCCCTATTTACCAATTAGCGACGGAAATTTTCCATATAGCTAGGGAATTGTCCCTAGCTATATAAGATTTTTCTTGTAATGTCATGTTGCCTTTATTCTAGGCAATGATACTAAGACACTAAAAAAATACTCTCAAGGTTCTCCATCGGCATAGCTTCCATGCAAGAAGAACTTGCTACTATTCATGCTAATAACACTTAGGACATTAGTGTCCAAACCTTCTAATGTTAATGTTATTGGAAACAAATTAGTATATTGCACCAAATTCAAAGAATCTGATATGATTGATTATTTATGATAATCAAAACGTTATTCACACTTATTACATAATCATATTTTTCATGCTTGCATCAAACACATTAAAATTAACTATCATTTTATTCATGAAAATACATCAATTTTGGTTCCAAGAAGTAACCTACCTTTTCCCACTCTAGTGCATAAACATAATATTGCGCCATGGTCACTACAGTTGCTGATCTCATGTGACTTCAATATCTTCTCCATGACATTGGCATTCAACTCGAACATCAACCTCTCCTCCTTTGTGACAATCAAAATGTTATTCACTTATTACATAATCATATGTTTCATGCTTGCATCAAATACATTGAAATTGACTATCATTTTATTCATGAAAATGTAATGTTCAGCATCTTTTAACTCTGTCATCTTTCCTCTAAACAAATTATCGATATTTTCATGAAAGTTTACAATACCTCTTATTTAATGATTTTCAATACAAGTTTAGTACTCATTCAAACACACTACGGATAAAACCAAATAGAGAAAGATCTATCAAAGAATTATTTTAAGAGATGACTATCACCAGCAACAATCTTCATTTTACTAAAATATCTTTTTCTATTTTCTATTTTCCTAGAATCATAATCAGAATATGATATTTTGTTCAAAAATATGTCCTTTCTTTCTATATTTTATTTTCTAGCCATTTTCTTCTCAGTGCATAAAAATATATGTAATACTATAAATTAAACAAGCAAGTAATTATTTTTTCATCCAATCATGATTTAAGATCACCTTTATCACATATATGTAAATTTATATGTACATGTATATCATTCATAACATCCACATATACATATATACATCAAATATAACAACATCAATATATATATATATATTTATAGATTTTCATACATATATGCATATGCATATATTCATATATATGACGTTATGTGTTCGTGTGTGTGTATATTTATAGGCATTAAATTTGTAATATATATATATATATATATATATATATAATGTATATTAATTTAGTTTTATGATGATTTTTTGCAATGTATGTGGTATTTGAAGGAATCTAGAACATTATCCAATACATTTGATGGAGGGATAATAATATATGATATATTTTCAATGATAATTACTTGACATTTGTTAGAATATTTTTTGATCGACTTAAGAGTTTTCCATAAAATATTATGAAAATCTGACCTTTCTAACTATTTTGTTTGAAATGTGATAATATTCATGATTTTTTATCCTTTTATATTTTTTTATATTTTTTATATATTGGTGATTTATTTTCAAATCATTTTAGGATAACTTTTTATTACTTCAAATATTTATTAATATTTTTTTATTTTTAAAAAATTCTACATGTTCATATTTTAGTTTTATATAACATATTTAAATCATTAAAAGTGTACGTTGTTTAACTTTTTACTAGCAAGTGTAATAAGAGTTTTTTCTCGTATTCAAAATGAATAATAATTTGTGGACTTATATAAAAATATCTACATTTCTATTTTGATGAAGTAAGATTGGTTTTATGATGTCAAATATCAATGAATTGTTTTGGAATTATAAAAAAAAAATCAAGCTTCAATAAACAAAAGTTAAAATATATCAAAATAAATCATGTATCATTAAAACTCATATATCATTAAACAAATGTTTGATATTATTGAATATTATTGAAAATTATCAATTTGTATAAAAATCCAACAAATAAAATTGAAGATCATTGATATGTGGGGAAAAGTCTACTATGGGTGGGTGAAGATTCATCTTGCTTGCTCTTTCATTTGAGAGCTCCTCTTGCTCATTTATAAAAGAGTTTTTTTTTTCATTTTTTTTATCATCCAAATCTTAAGTGTTATTAGTTTGTATTTTATTTTATTGGTTATTTGTTTTCATTATTTCTTATGAATTTTCTATTTCAGATTATTTGATGTATGTTTTATTTTTGTAACACCAACACATATAATTTAATCATGAACTATAAAAAATATGTTAACATATCTTACATACTTATTGAAAATTATTTGAAATTGATCAAAAAAAAATTCATATGCAATAATAAAAAGTCGTATCATTTATAAAATTTGGATGTGATTGAATAACATGGAATTGTCATCAAATGCTATCAAACATATTCAATCCTTATCAAGTAATACCAAGAGAATCATTGAATATTGCTCATTGAAAGCAAATCATATATTATTAAAAAATTACAAAATTATCATTAAAACTAAATAGATTCAATAAAAAAAATTATCAATAGTTTTCATTAAATATACATTTTATAAAGACATCAAATAAAATTGAATCTGTCATGATGTACAATAATGTATTAATGTTATTTGATTCATGGAATATAGAAACTTAAGTCATTTTTATCCTAAGATATGAATATATTCATATTTTATAAATGAATAACTTGTTATCATCTTTATTGTTCTTGATATGAATATGAGTTAATTCAAATAAGTTAGAGGTAAGTGATAAGTTAGAGCAATAAGAATAACTTTTTAAAATATTTAGACATCAATTATTGTTCTACTTTTTTAAAGGATATGAAGAATCTAGTGCATTGACTTTGTAAAAATTATATAAAATTTTTTTCGTGATATCAAAAATGTCTCGTGATTTTCTGATCTTTACTATGTTTATTGTATATTAAAGTTTATTGTATTTATGATTGTAAATATTATTTTAGATAGAAAAATCAAATTACAATCAATATTATTGAAAATTTGTTATGATAGAAAGATTAAGATAATATATAAATGAGTCTTCAAGATCAAATTCCTACATTACAACAAAATACATATGATGATGCATATGATAAAATTTAATGTTTACAGATCATAACAGTTAGATTGAAAATGATCTTATAATTTTTATAATTTTATGACTTAATGATTTGTAATATTTTTTATGTTTTAGTTTTATTTTGAAAGATTATGGTACCATTTTTTATTTTATAAGAATTACTTATAATTTTAAATTAAAGAATTTTTTTAATGTTATTTAATTTTTTTAATCCATTATTTTAAATTTTCTATATACTAGTTATGTAGGCGTATATTTTGTATTTACATTATGTTTACATGTATCTACATAATAATTTCAACCTATATACAATGTGTATATGTATATATTTAATATGAGTGTATATACACATTAGAATGTACATTCTATATGCATTAGGTATGTATTTTGTATATTGTAATACACAATAATTATATTATGTGTATATATAGATACACATAACAATTAACACACCTATGTTATGTATAATATATTGATATACTGCTACCATCATGCTCAGCACTTGCCACCTGCACACACTATCCAGGGGACATGGCCCAAAGGGGTCCAGGGTCTAGGGCCTGGGCCCTTGTGAGGTGGACCAGGTGCCATGGCTAGGCCCTGACGAGGTCATGCCTGGCTCTCCCGGTTTAGACCTAGGCTATTCATGGTTGGGCATGCGCTGGGCCAGGCAATAAGCATTCTCATCATAATTGTTGGCAAAGATTTTAATGAGAACTATCTGGAGTATCTTAATTTCATTTTTCTTTTAAGTTTGAGGTGATGAATATATATAAAATTCATTGTAGTTAGTTGCACTTTTTTAATTTATGTATTTTTTATTTCACTTGTATTTAGTTTAGGTAGTGTAGTGCTTATATTGATGGCATGCTCCAAACACATTTAATTTTGTTCTTTAAAAAAACATATGGTGTCTTGGGGTAGTCTCCAACATGTTAGCTGAAATGATGGTGGTAGTGGTGGCATTATCACTTTTATTTCCCCAGCTTTGATATCATGTTAAATAATATAAATACATGTGTTTAGGTGCCTCATTCCTAATGCAACCAAACTAGTAAAAGAAACCAAGTATAATGCCACACAGAAAAAAAATACATGATGAAAATTTATCTTCGAGAGCATGATAGATTTATAAGATAGAAAGCATGTTGTGATTGAATTAGCATCAAGGTCATTAGAGATTTTATTTTTTTTTGTTTTGGCAAGTGTTGTTTTTTTTTGTTTTGTTTTGGAAGATAAAAATTCTGGTTGTCTGGGCGTGTACTGTTCTAATTTTCACCGGGCAACTTTTTTTATTTTCTATTTGTCAATTGGTTTTCGTAAAGTCTTAAGCCTGTGCAATTTGTTAATGATACTAGGTTTCTACTTACCATGCAGAGTTGGATGTTTTGGCAGTGCAATTCTAGGCCTCATGTGCTAGCTCTTGTGGTGTGCTAATCTTTCTTTTCTGAGTCATGTGGCATATGACATCCACTGTATATGTACATATACCGAGTATATAAGTATGAATATATTTGGTATATACATATGTGTATACTGAGTATATACGTAGGTATATACCAAGTATGTACATAAGTGGGTGCATATATTTATTTCTAGACATGTATATATTGTCATACAACACACACATTTACACATAGACACACTTTTGAATATATAATTACTTGGGATGGTGTGATCATTATCATGCATTGCTCACTGATGTAGGTAATAAAAGCAATGGATATTAAACTTTTCCTAAAACTATGAGATGATATTTCTGGTCCAGGCTAGCTAGGCAGATAGAGATTCATCTTAAAAATCTTAGTAATTGTATTGATATGCAATGATCACATGGTACAAAGTGAACGTATGAGTAAATAAGTTTTGTTGCTCTATATTTTGCAATGACTGGTTCTAATTGTATAGGGTCTTAGAATGATGTTGATGATGATGCTCATGTAGTGTCATGTAATTATGGTCTAGAAGGAATATCGGGTCCTATTTTGGGAGAAGTAGCTTGCCAACTTGTCAAAAACTCGCTCAATCTCAAGGACATCAATCGAGCATCATCGCCGCCATACTTTTATTATCAGCAGCTCCAGCAGCGGTAGCGATGGCAGCGGTGGTGGAAATGGAGATGGCAACAATGGCGGCGGCAGCTACAGCACCAGCAGCAGCGATAGCAGCGGCGACAGTGGTAGAAGCGGCAACAGAGGTGGTAGTGGCCACAGTAGTGAAAATAGGGGAGGCAGTAGCAACGACTGTTGCAGTAGTGGCAGGAGCAGTAGTGGTAGCGAGAGCAGTGACATCAACAAATGTGGTACATACGTAAGTATATACTCAGTATATACATACATATAATACTACAATATTTTATGTACATATATATTGAGTATATTTTTGCTCAGTATATATGTACACATAATACTGTAGTTTTTATGTACATATATTATAGTAATATATGTACGAGTGAAATGCTATTGTATATTTATATATATACTACAATATTATATATTTATCAAAGCATAACTTTTTTTATTTTGATTTGATTGAGTGGCTTAATTTTATTACAGATATGGTACCGCATTATTTCCCATACAAAGCTTGTATAAGTGATGGGATTTTTCACTAGACATGATGTGTCATGACTCGGACGGCTTTGTCACAGCAGAAAAATGGTGATCAGAGAAGTGGAGGGAAAGAAAGCAACGTCAATGAATGTATAAATTATACTTTATAAATTGTCGGTAGATACATTGATGAATAAGATGCAATAAAAATTTTATATTTTTTAGTTTTAATTATGTAAAATATTGTATTAGATATAATTATTAAATGATTTTATTATTTGTTAATTATAAATTATCATTTATAGTTTTTGTTTGTATTCAATTTAATTTAATAATATAGAATTATTTAATTAAAAAATTTTAAAATAAATTAAATTTTGAAAATAATTTTGATATTAAAATAGCTAGGGAAAATTCCCTAGCTAATTTAGCAAATTTTCCTTAGCTTAATTTGCTAGCAAAAAATCCATTGCTAAATTAACTAGGGTAAATTCACTAGCTAATTTAGCTAGATAAAAATCCCTTGCTAATTTAGCTAGGGAATTTTCCCTATCTAATTTAGCTAGGGGTATATTTATTTTAGCAATGACTTTTTTCTACCGTTAAATTTATTTAGTTATGGACTATTTCCATCACTAATATTTAGTGAATAGCACTTTAGCTTGGGAAATCTTCTGTCGTTATTTCTATTTACCGATGGAAAATCACATTTAGCTTGCTAATTTAGCTAGGAAAATTATTTTTTAGCTAGGGATTTTTCCGTTGCTAAATTTTTAGACAGGAAGACTTTCTCTCGCTAAATTTTAACGTGGATCAGTTTAGATAGGGAACTGATCCATCGGTAATCAATTGCTATATCCCATTTAGTGACGAAAAATGCCCATTTAGCTAGGGAATTATCCCAAGCTAAATGGGATTTTTTTGTCGTGCTAGTTATATGAAAATCTGGCTATCTAGTTATCTGTCTATTTGTATATTTGTCTTTTGGTCAATCAATCAATCTATCTATATATCAATATGTCTATCTGCCTACCTCTATATCTATCTATCTAACTATGTATTTATCAATCTATTAATCTATCTAATTGTATATCTATCTATTTGTCTATCTGTCTATCAGTTTATCTTTCAATATGTCGATCTATCTGTCTATTTGTCCATCAGCCTATCTGTCTATCATATACCTATCAATATGTCTATCTATCTATCAATATATCTATCAATTTATCAGTCTATTTGTCTATCTATATATCTATCTCACAATATATATGTCTATCTATCTATAGATTAATCTATTTGTCTATTTGTTATTTGTCTACTTGTCAATTTATTTATCTATCTATCTGTCAATCTCTCGATCTGTTTATCAGTCTATCTTTTTATTTGTATATCTATCTAACTATCTATCTTTCTATATGTCTATTTGTATATATGCATATATATAAATCTTTCTAAAATCTATCTATCTATCTATATATCTATCTATTTGTCTGTCTATCTTTCTATATGTCTATCTGTCTATCTGTTTATCTTTCTATCTATCTATTTGTGTATATATATATATATCTATCTATATATTTATGTGTCTATCTATCTATTTGTCTATCTGCCTATCTATCTATCTATCAGTCAGTCTATTTATCTGACTATTTATCTATCTAAATGACAATCTATATTTTTGTCTAAATGTCTATCTGATCGGACTATTCATTTATATGTCTATCTGTCTAACTATCAATCTATATATCTATCTATCTATTTATCTAATTATTTGTCTATCTGTCCATCTGTCTATATGTCTATTTATTAATTAATTTATTTATCTATCAATCTATCTATATGTCTATATATCTATCTATCTTTCTATCTATGCTTATATCTATATATCTACTGTATAACTGTCTATCTATGTATCAATCTATCTATAGAGAGATACATAGATAGACAGATAGATAGGCAGGTAAACAGATAGAAAGATAGATAGTTAGAAAGAAAAATTGATAGATACATAGACACATAAAAATAGATAGATAGGCAGATACATTGATAAGCAGATAGATAGATATATATAGATAGAGAGATAGACATATATATACATAAATAGATAGATAGATGGACAAATAGAAAAATACACACACAGACATATATAAATGAAAGATAGAAAGAAAGATAGATAGATAGATATGCAGATAGATAAATAAATAGATTGAAAGAAAGAAAGATGGATAGATAGATATGCAGATAGATAAATAAATAGATTGAAAGAAAGAAAGATGGATAGATAGACAGATATACAAATAGATGAAAGATAGATTAACAGATAAACATATAGAAAGATAGACAGATAGAGAGATAGACAGATAGATAGACAGACATCTATATAGATAGACAGACATATAGAAAGAGATAGATAGATATACAGATAAATAGACAGATAGACTTATAGATAGATAAGTATATAGACAGATAAAAAGATACAGAGATAGATAGATAGATAGATAGATAGAAAGATAGATAGATAGCTAGATAGATAGACAAAAAAAGAATAGTAAATATACAAATATATAGATAGATAGATAGACAGACAGACAAATAGGTAGATAGACAGATAGATAGATAAGCAAATAGACTGAGAGAAAGAAAGATCCATACATAGATAGATACATCAAAAAATATACAGATAGGTAGATACCTAG
Organism: Sapria himalayana; assembly: GCA_029783825.1. Lineage (NCBI taxonomy): Eukaryota > Viridiplantae > Streptophyta > Magnoliopsida > Malpighiales > Rafflesiaceae > Sapria > Sapria himalayana. Next base: position 89,796 of record JAREIK010000455.1, read on the forward strand.
ATTAGCAGATAGACATATATATAGATAGACACAAAGACATATAGACAAATAGACAGATCGATAGATAGACAGATATACAAATAGACATATAGATAGAAAGATATATAGATAACTAGATACTTATATTAGCAGATAGACATTATACAGATAGACACAAAGACATATATACAGATAGACAGGTAGATAGATAGAAAGATATATAGATAAAAGATATATATATATAGACATATAGATAGATAGACATATAGATAGAAAGATATATAGATAGATAGATAGACAGATAGATAAATATATATATAGACATATAGACAGACAGACAAATAGATATATATATTTATAGAAAGATAAATAGATTGATTGATTGATCGATTGATAGATTGAGAGATTCGCATTTTGATAGATTGACTAATTTACAAAATGACTTATAGATAGAAGGAGAGATAGACAGATAGATAGATAGATAGATAGACAGATAGAGTGATAGAAAGATAAAGAGATAGACAGATAGACAGATAGATAGAAAGATAGAGAGATAGAGAGATAAATAGATATATAGATAGTTAGATAGATAGACAGATATATATGTAGAAAGATAGACAAACAGATAGATAGATAGATATACAGATAGATAGATATAGAGATATACAGATAGACAAATCGATAGAAATATAGATAGATAGATAGATAAATATATAGATAAAAAATTTGACTGTTAGACAGAAGCACAAATTGACAGATATATAGATATATAAATAGACAGATATAAAGATAGATAGATAGACAGAAAGATAAATAGACAGATATACAGATAGACAGATATAAAGATAGATAGATAGCTAGATAGACATATAAATAGAATAACAAATAGATTATTAGTTAGATAGATAGTTATATAAATTGAAAGATATATAGAAAGATAAATAGATTTTTAAATAGATTGTTAGACAGATAGAAAGAAAGAAAGATATATAGATAGATTGATAGGCAGATAGACTAGATAGACATATAGACAGATAAATAGATAGATAGACATATAGACATAAAGACAGAAATATAGATAGATATATTTATAGAAAGATAGATAGAGAGATAAATAGATAGATAGATAGATAGATTCATAGATTGATAGATTGAC
>JAREIK010000455.1:97915-115578 GCA_029783825.1 Sapria himalayana
AAATAGATGATAGAAGGAAAGATAGATAGGCAGACAATAGACCGATAGTATGATACAAATATAGACAAATAGATCGGTTAGATTGATAGATAAAAAGATAGACAAATAGACAAATAGTAGATTGGAAAGTAAGATACATAGACAGATAGGTAGATATGCATAGACATATAGGTATTAGATTGATAGAAAATAAATAGATAGACCAGATTGATTGAAATAAATAGATTAAAAGATAGATACATAATAGAAAGACAAATTTTTAGATTTAAGATTGATAGTTTTGCAGATTGAAAGATTATAAAAAGAGTGATAGATAAATACACAAATTGAAGGATAAATAGATTGAATGATAGTATATAAAGAGAGAGAAATATAGACAAATAGAAAGATAACTGATTGATAGATAAAAAGAAACACATATAGAAAGATAGAAAGATAGAAAATTCAATATATATATATATAGGAAGAAAGGTAGATAGGCAGATAGATAAATAAATAGATAGACAGATAAATTGATAGATAGAAAGATAAATAAATAGAGAGATCGGCACATAGACAAAAAGATAGATAGACAGATAAATAAATAGACAGATAAACAGATATGCAAATAGATAGATATACATATAGATAGATAGACAGACAGATAGAACTATAAACACACAGATAGATAGAAAAATAGACTAATAGATAAATAGATAGATACAGTGATAGATAGATAGTCAGATAGACATGTAGACTAGGTAGACACATAGACAGATAGATTAAAGAAAGAAAGATAGATAGATAGAAAGATTGATAGATTGATAGACTGACAGATTTATAGAAAGACATATTGACAGATTGATACATAGACATATAAATAGATAAACACATAGATATAGAGAGATATAGACATAAAGACATTTAGACAGATGAAGATAGGCAGATAGATAAATGGACATATAGATAGATAGACAGATAAAAAGATTAACACATAAATATATAGAAAAATACACAGATAGATGGATTGACAGATAGATAGATATAAATATAGATTGATAGATAGATAGTTAGATAGACAAATAAACATATAGACAGATATGTAGATAGATAGGGATATAGATAGATAGATAGATAAACAAATAGACAGATAGTTAGTTAGTTAGATCGACAAAAATATAGATAGATAGATATACAAATAGACAAAAAGATAGATAATAGATAGCCTGATAAGCCAAAGCCATATGGATTGATACACAATAGAATTATTAGCTATTTAGACATATATATAGATAGGTTATATTAAGAAATAGGACAGATTGATAATAGACAGATTGATAGATAAATATTGACAAATAATATATAGATTAATAGGATATATAGTGAGGTAGTCACAGATAAGAAATGATAGATAGATTGATTGAAGACAGATAGATAGATTGATAGATAATTAAATTGCAACTAAATACCAGATAGACACATGATAGATAGACATATTGGGGATAGAAAGACACATAGAAAGATAGAAGAATAGATAGAGAGACAAATAAACATATATATATAATACTAGACAGACAGCTATAGATATATAATATAAATAGATGATACATAGATGGAATGATAATCAGATATATATATATATATATATATATATATATATTATAGATATACGATAGATAGATAGACAAATAGGACATATAGACAAATAGACCATATAAGACAATAGACAGATAGATACAAAGGAGATATACAAATAAATAGATAGCCTAATAGCCTGATTCCATATGTATAGATATGCAGATAGATATCACATATAGACTTATATATAGATAAGAAGAAAGATAGATAAATATTAGACAGATAGACACATAGACAATAAAAGAAAAATAGATAGACTAATATACAGATGCCAGATAAATAGAATTCAGATTGATATAAATATAGATAAACAAATAGAGAGAGAGGAGATATATAGATAGTATAAGATAAATTGATAGATGATAAAGATAGATAGACAGATAAACAGACAGATAGATAGGCAGATAGATAAATATATGATAGATAGATTTACAGATAAATATATAGATAAATAGATAGACAGATAGATAGATAGCTAGATAGGATGACAAAGAGACAGATAAAAAGATAGATAGTTATACTGATAGACATTTAGACATATAGACTTATACATAGATAGATAGATATACATTAGATAAATTTATAGATAGATAGATAGACATATAAATAGATAGACATATAGATAGATAAAAAAACGGATAGATAGATACATAGATAGACAAATATACAGATAGACAGATAGTAAGATAGACATATCGATAGATAGATAGATAGATAGACTAATAGATAGGTAGATAGATAGATAGATTAATTGATTGATATATACATAGATAGTATATATAGACACATAGTCATATAGATATATACATAGATGGATAAATATATTGAATGATAGATACACAGATAGATACATAGTTATATAGATAATTAGATAGATAGGCAAATAGATAGATTGACACATAAGCAGATAGTCAAAAACACATATAGACAGATAGACACGACATATAGATAGACAGATAGACATATAGACAGATTGACAGACAAATAGACAGATAGATAGATAGATAGATATACATATAAATAGATAGACAGGTTGACATATACAGAGAAAGATATATAGAAAGATAGAAAGATAGACATATATATAGTTAGATATATAGATATATAGATAGATATATGCATATAAAAATATACCTTTTTATATTTTTATATTTATTACAAAATAAATTATGAGTGCGAAAATTAAATTATAGATATATAGATAGTTTATAATAAAAAATATATTATATGTATCTATCTATCTATCTATAGATATATACATATAGATATATATATAAAAATATATCTATCTATTTATAAAAATATATCTATATTTTTATATTTATAGAAATATTTGTATATATAGATACATGAGGAGATAGATAGATACATAGATAGATAGATACACAGATAGATAGATATACATATTAACGGATAGTTAGATAGACATATAGATAGATAGACAAAAAGACATATAGATAGACAGATAGATAGACTAATAGACAGACAGCTAGATATATAGATAAATAGACAGATAGACAGATAAAAAGATAGGCAGATAAAAAGATAGATAGATAGACAAATATATATATATATATATAGACATATAGATAGATAGATAAATAGACCATTGATAGATAGACATATAGTCAGATAGATAGATAGTTATACAGATAGACATATAGACATATACCCAGATAGGTAGATAGACATATAGATAGATTTATAGATAGATAATTTGATAGATAGATATATAGATAGATAGACAGATAGATAGATGGACAGATAGACATATAAATAGATAGTCCTCCAGACAGATAGACAGATATATAGATAAACAAATTGACCGATAGAGAGATAGATAGACAAATAGATTGATAATCAAATACACAAATAGATTGATAGACAGATAGATTGAGAGAGATATATATAAACTAAAAGATAGGTTGATAGATAGATAGATAGACAGATAAATAGATAAACAAATAGATAAATAGATTGATAGGAAGATAACCAGATAGTCAAATAGACATGTAGATAGGTAGACACTTAGACAGATAGATAGAAGAATGATAGACAGATAGACAAATTGATAGATTGATATATTTACAAAAATACAAATAGATAAATAGACAGATTTATAGATACCCATATAGATAAATAAACACATAGATATAGAGAGAGATAGATATATAGACATTTAGACAAATGAAGATAGGTAGATAGATAAATGGACAAATAGATGGTTAGACAGATTGAAATATTGACATATAAATATATAGAAAGGTATATAGATAGATGGATAGGCAGATAGACAAATAGACTGATAGGTAGATAGTTATAAAGATAGATAGATAGAGAGATAGATAGAAAAATAGAAAGATTGATATATATATATATAGATAGACAGATAAGGATATAGATAAATAGATAGACATATAGACAAATAGATATATATACAAACAGGCAGATAGATAGATAAAAGATAGACAGATAAACAAATAGATAGATAGTCAGATAAACAAATATATAGATAGATAGATATTTAGATAAATAGATAGATAGACATAGAGACAGAAAGATAGATAGATAGCCTGATAGCCTAAAGCCATATGGATAGATAAATCGATATACATATAGATATTTAGACATATAGATAGTTAGGCTATTAGGAAAATAGATAGATAGATAAATAGATAAAAAAATTGATTAATAAATAGATATATAAATAGACTGATAGTTAGGTAGACAGATAGAAAGATAGATATATAGATAGAAGACAGATGGATTGATATACAGATAGTCAAATAGATAGATATATAGATTGATAGATAGACATATTGATAAAAGGAACATAGACAAAGAGACAGCCAGATATGCATATATCCATATAGATTGATAGACATATTGACATATAGACTTATAGTCATATAAGCAGATATGCAGATAGATAGATAGATAATTAGTTAGATAAAAAGATAGAAAGATAGATAGAGAGACAAATAAATAGATATACAGACAGACAGATAGATTGATAGATAAACAGATATACAATTTGACAGATAGATAGGTAGATAGATGGAATGATGACAGATAGATATATAGATAAAAAGATAGACAAATAGATAGATAGACAAATAGACATATAGAATAATAGACAGATATATAGAAAGGAAGATATACAAATAAATAGATAGCCGCATAGCTAGATAGCCATATGGATAGATACACATAGAGACTTATATAAAGATAGGCAGAAAGAAAGATAAATATATAGTCAGATAGATAGATAAACAGATAGATAGATAACTGGATAGAATAATATACAGATAGAGAGATAGATAGTATTTAGATTAATAGATATATAGATAGACATATAGAGAGATAGAAAGAAAGATAGATAGATAAATTGATAGATAGAAAGATAAATACACAGATAGATAGATAGATAGACAGATACATAGGTAGATATAGAAATAAATAGATAGATAGATAGAAAAATAAATAGATAGATAGATAGACAGATAGACATACATATCGATAGATAGTTATACTGATAGACATATAGACATATAGACATATGCATAGATATATAGATATACATTAGATAGATTTATAGATAGATAGATAGATAAACAGATAGACAGATTGATAGATACAAAGACAAATAAATAGATAGACACATAGATATATAGATTGATTAACAGAAAGATAGATAGACAGATACTAAGATATACATATAAACAAATAGACAGATAGACAAATAGATAGACTTATAGACAAATAGATAGATAGACTAATAGACAAATAGATACATAGATAGATAGTTTGACATATACACAGTTAGATAGATAGACACACACACACACACACACACATATAGACACATAGTCATATAGATATATTGACACATAGATTGATATATTGATTGACATATACACAAATAGATACATATATAGATAGATAGGCATATATTCAGATAGACATTTAGATAGATAGATAGGCCATATAGACAGACAGATAGATAGATAGATAGATAGATATAGAAATAGATAGATAGATAGACATATAAATATATAGATAGATAGATAGATAGACATATAGGTAGCTAGATTAAATGACAAAGAGATAGATAGACATACAGATCGATAGATAGTTATACTGATAAACATATAGACATATAGACATATAGGCATATGCATAGATAGATAGATATATATGCATTAGATAGATTTATAGATAGATAGATAAACAGATAAACAGATAGACAGATCAATAGATACAAAGACAAATAAATAGATAGCCACATAGATAGATAGATAGATTGCCAGAAAGATAGATAGACAGACAGTAAGATAGACATATAAACAGATAGACAAATAGGTAGATAGACAGACAGTAAGATAGACATATAAACAGATAGACAAATAGATAGATAGATAGATAGACTTATAGACAAATAGATAGATAGACTAATAGATAGACAGATAGATACATAGATAGATACATAGATAGATAGTTTGACATATACACAGATAGATAGATAGATAGATAGATATATATATATATATATAGACACATAGTCATATAGATATATAACACATAGATAGATATATTGATAGACATATACACAGATAGATACATAGATAGATATATAGGCAGATATTCAGATAGTCATATAGATAGATAGATAGGACATATAGATAGACAGATAGATAAATAGATAGATAGAGAGAGAGATAGATAGATAGATAGACAGATAGACATATAGATAAATAGATAGACATATATATAGATTGACAGATTGACATATTCATATATAGATATATAGATAAATTAACAGATAGATAGTTAGATATATAGATAAATAGATAGATGTACAAATAATTAGAGAGACAGATAGATACAAAGATCAATAGATAGATGCACAGATAGACAAATATACAAATAGACAGATTGACTGATAGATAGATAAATAAATAGACAAATAGATTGATAGTCAAATACACAAATAGATTGATAGACAGATAGAAAGATTGATAAGCAGATATAAATATAGATAGATAGACAGATAGACATATAGGCAGATAAATAGATAGACAGATTAATAGATAGACAGATTAATAGATAAATAGATAGATAGATAGACAGATAGATATATATATATAGAAAGATAGATAGATAGATTGACAGTTAGACAGATAGACATATAGATAGATAGACAGATAGCTAGATAAATAAATATATAGATTGACAGATATACACATAGATAAATAGACTTATAGCCAAATAGATTGATAATTAGATAGTCAATTAGATAGATAGATATATATATATATATATATATTACAATTAAAATTGGTTAGTAAAGAGGACTTCCAAATACTTATATCTTTGTTATTACCAACATTTTACCAACTATAATTTTGGTTGGTAATACATATTTCTAATTTTTTGACTTAAAATTCATGCTAAGTCATTACCACCTACATTCATTTGAAACTCTATCATTTTTCGAAGCAGAGGTGACTGCAAGCATAGATTCGATAAAATTTGTTTTCTTCTTCTAAATCTAGGTATTTTTTTATGTTCTTCTCCTTCAAAATACTTATAAATATTTCTGTTTGTCTGAATTATATACAGACAATCATATTTTCATTTTTCAGTATAAACGGGTATTAGGTTTTTTTATTTCTCTACTGAATTTCTTGATTTTTGGTTCAATTTCATTTAAGCTAACATGATTTTGACTCGACATAATTAATTAAACTATAATTTTTGAGTTTAATCTTTGTTCTTCTACTATTTAGATTTTTATGGTTTTATTGATTTTGATTTCAAATACAATATATTTGCATCCGAATAATTTTAATGTTATGGTTTATATTTACATAATCGTATGACATTATGTATAAATGTTTATACTTTATATATATATAATGATTAATGTTAAATCAAACATTTAAACAATGTTAATCTTAAATGTCTATAATAGTATATATAAACTTTTATACATTTATATGAATCGTATGACATTATATATGAATGTCTATACTTTAATATATACAAACGTATTATATTATACTTTAATATTTATACATATGTATTGTTTATATAATATATACAACATTTATAATATACTATCCATTTATATAATTATTTATATAACAACTATGTAAAATTAAATTATTTTACAATTTTGTAAATATTTATATTACATATTATTTTTTATATAAATATTGAATATTTATAATGTTTATATAAATGTTACATATACTATATATTATTTAAAAAAGAGTCACATATAAATATAATAATATTTATGTAACATTTATCAAAATATTTTATTCACAAATATTATATAGATACACGTGTTTAATTATATAATCATATACCATTTTATATAAAAATATTAATACCTATATTTATAATAAATTAAACTATTTTTTAAACTATATTTATAACCTTACATAACTAATTTTCAACTATATAATAATGTATAACTATATGTATAATTCTATATAACTATATTTCTAAAAAAATATACTATATGTATACTAATATATAACTATATATAATTATATTTTACAAAATGTATAACTATATAAATGTTATATATAATTATATCTTTAACAACATACATATTTATAATTATATGTGTAGAACTATATATAAATATTTGTATAACTATGTAACACTCTATATAATTAAATATAACTATAATTGTAACTATATATACATATATGTATTAATATAATTAAAGTAAAATATTTGTTTATAACATTGTACATACTACTTATGGATAACTACTTATAACTACATGTATGCATATATCTATATATAACTATATGTTTAATTATATATAACTATTTATATATGTAAAACATTATTAACTATAAATAATTGTATCTTACTATATGTATAACTATAAAAGTTTAGGCATAATTATATTTTAAATATTAAATTTACAGCTTATATTTAATATATATTTGTATATAGTAGTATATAAAAAAATATTTTACTATATCTATAACTATACATTACTATATGTATAATTATATAAAATTAAATGAACAAATATATAAACATACATCTATAAATATATGTTTAACTATATGTGTAACTATATGTATAATAACATGTAATAATATATATAATTACATGTATAACAACATACAACATTATGTTAAACTATATGTGTATAACTATATATAAATATTTGTATAATTAAATAAATGTCTATATAATTATATATAGCTATATTTGTAACTATATATACATATATGTATTCATATAATTAAATCAAAATATTTGTTTATAACATTGTATATATTTATGTATAACTACTTATAGCTTCTTGTATGAATATATCTATATAAAACTATATGTTTAATTATAAATAACTATTTATAACTATATATATTATATGTAAAATAATATATAACAATAAATAATTGTATATTACAATATGTATAACTTTAAAAGTTTTATATATAATTATATTTAAATATTAAATGTACAGCTTATATTTAAAATATATTTGTATATAGTAGTGTATAAAAAAGTATTTTACTATATCTATACCTATACATTACTATATGTATAAATATATAAATTTAAATGAACAAATATATAAACCTAAATGTATAAATATATGTTTAACTATATGTGTAACTATATGTATAACCACATGTAATAAAATCAATAATTACATGTATAACAACATACAATATTATGTTAAACTATATGTGTATAAGTATATATGAATATTTGTATAACTAAATAAATGTTTATATAATTATATATAACTATATTTGTAAATATATATACATATATGTATTCATATAATTTAATCAAAATATTTGTTTATAACGTTGTATATATTTATGTATAACTACTTATTGCTACTTTTATGAATATATCTATATATAACTATATGCTTAATTATATATAACTATCTATAACTACATATATTATATGTAAAGTAATATATAACTATAAATAAGTGTATATTACTATATGTATAATTTTATAAGTTTTATATATAATTATATTTAAATATTAAATGTATAGTTTTATTTAATATATATTTGTATATAGTAGTATATAAAAAAGTATTTTACTATATCTATACCTATACATTACTATATGTATAAATATATAAATTTAAATGAACAAATATATAAACCTACATGTATAAATATATGTATAACTATATGTGTAACTATATGTATACCCACATATAATAAAAATTATAATTACATGTATAACAACATACAACATTATGTTAAACTATATGTGTATAACTATATATAAATATTTGTATAACTAAATAAATGTATATATAATTATATTTATAAATATATATATGCTTATATGAATTCATATAATTATATCAAAATATTTGTTTATAACGTTGTATATATTTATGTATAACTACTTATAGTTACTTGTATGTATATATCTATATATAACTATATGATTAATTATATATAACTATTTATAACTATATATATTATATGTAAAATAATATATAACTATAAATACTTGTATATTACTATATGTATAACTTTAAAAGTTATATATATAATTATATTTTAAATATTAAATGTACAGCTTATTTTTAATATATATTTGTATATAGTAGTATATAAAAAGTATTTTACTATATCTATACCTATACATTACTATATTTATAAATATATTAATTTAAATGAACAAATATATAAACCTACATGTATAAATATACGTTTAACTATATGTGTAACTATATGTATAACCACATGTAACTATATTTATAATTACATGTATAACAACATACAACATTATGTTAAACTATATGTGTATAACTATATATAAATATTTGTATAACTAAATAAATATCTATAATTATATATAACTATATTTGTAACTATATACATATATGTATTCATATAAAAAAATCAAAATATATGTTTATATCGTTGCATATATTTATGTATAACTACTTATAACTACTTGTATGAATATATCTTTATATAATTATAGTTTAATTATAAATAACTATTAATAACTATATATATTATATGTAAAATAATACATAACTATAAATAATTGTTTCTTACTATATGTATAACATTACAAGTTTTATGCATAATTATATTTATATATTAACTTTACAGCTTATATTTAATATATATTTGTATATAGTAGAATATAAAAAAGTATTTTACTATATCTATACCTATATATTATGATATGTATAAATATATAAAATTAAATGAACAAATATATAAACCGACATGTATAAATATACGTTTAACTTTTGTGTAACTATATGTATAACCATTTGTAATAATATTTATAATTACATGTATAACAACATACAACATTATGTTAATCTATATGTGTATGATTATATATAAATATTTGTATAATTAAATAAATGTCTATATAAATATAAATAACTATATTTGTACTATATATTCACATATACATATATGTATTCATATAATTAAATCAAAATATTTGTTTATAATGCTGTATATATTTATGTAAAACTACTTTTAGCTACTTGTATGAATATATCTATATATAACTATATATTTAATTAATTATAACTATTTATAACTATATATATTATATGTAAAATAATATATAACTATAAATAATTGTATCTTACTATATGTATATCTTTAAAAGTTTTATGCATGATTATATTTTAAATATTAAATTTATAGCTTATATTTAATATATATTTGTATATAGTAGTATATAAAAAAGTATACTACTATATTTATACCTATACTTTTTTATATGTATAAATATATAAAATTAAATGAACAAACATATAAACCTACATGTATAAATATACGTTTCACTATATGTGTAACTATTTGTATAACCACATGTAACTATATGTATAACCACATGTAACTATATTTATAATTACATGTATAACAACATACAACTTTATGTTAAACTATATATGAATAACTATATATAAATATTTTTATACCTAAATAAATGTCCATATAATTATAGATAACTATATTTGTAACTATATATACATATATGTATTCATATAATTAAATCAATATATTTGTTTATAATGTTGTATATATTTAATTATAACAACTTATAACTGCTAGTATTAATAAATTTATATATAACTATACTTTTATTATATATAACTATTTGTAACTACTAATAAATTTTTTTTTACAGGACAAAGTTATCGCCGTATGGTTCCATATTTATGGTTCTGAGAATAATTTTCCACAAGTTCTTAAAACCTAATGGACATAATTAGAAGTTACTCACACATAGAGACCAATTGATGATTTGGAAAAAATTTATTGTAAATATTACTACCTAAAAATTTTTACATCTTTTATTTATTTTTTTGTTCACTGATTAAAAATTTATTATTTATAATTGCAGAAAGTTTACAGGTGGACATAGCCAAAGGAGGCATACAAAAGTGTGTTCTATAAACATGCAGTCAGTCTGTATAAAGACACCATGTACGAGATCAATTATAAAAGGTTGAAGAAGATAGAAAAAGATCCGAGTCTCTCGGATCATGTTTTCAAGGATTGGCACAACAGATGGTAAGATCTGGATTATAAGAAGTGGTGTGATAAACAGAGCAGCAATCATCCCTCAGAGTGGGATGGGGAGGGTAGTGGCATGGCTACACATATTTGTGGATCTCGCTCTATGAGTGAGCACAGACGAGCATTGGTATTATTTCAAATTATTACTTTTTTTGTTTATTTCTTTTTGAAATGTGTTCAATTATGCCTAAATTTCTTTTCTCAATAAGAATTTTTTTCAATAGAATTAACATATCTATTATGTGTAATTAATAACACGCAAGGAGTGTAAGAAGCTCAGTGCTCCTCACTTATTCAGATACATGCACACGAAGTCTCATGATGATCAGACATTCATTGATCGAAGATCTTGTGCAGCAAATGTAAGTTTCATTAAAAAAACTAACTTATCTTTTGTTTGTTTGAATAAAAATTGACATACTTTTCCTACATTTTTATTAGGCGAGATATGAGAAAATGTTAGCTGCTACAACTCAAGGGTATTCCCAGTCTACTTCAGGTTCATGTGATGGTACAACAAGTAGTTCTCATCATCAGCTCTAGTGCTCCACCAGTTGATTCTAATCAGATTTAGTATGTGGTTGTTGATGGCTAAGAGAAGATGTCTATCTATGGTGTCGGTTCATCGACAATATTATTCTACTCGCATAGATGACCAACTTATGAAGCTGAATTTTTAGGACTAGTTTCGAATTTGTTCTTGATGATGGAGGAATTTTAGGACGTGATACGAAATGAGATATAGTATCAGTTGTCCAATACCAAGCTATGCATGATCAACTATGAGGATGTTAGGAATGAGTTGCATATGCATTTAGACTGGCTTACAAAGAAGTTTCAAAAATGCGGATTACAGTTCAACCCTGATGATCTACCTCTGATTATTCGACGTAAAGCTCTAGCTATAGTATCTACTCCAACACCTACATCAACACCTACAGCGACTACATCAGGAGTAGCAGTAGCAGACAGCTCTACCCCAGTACCTAACAAGTCTTCGTGTGGACCAGACAAGTCACATCATAATGATTATGAAACTAGGTTGGATGATTAAGTATATTATACACAATTTTTTTTCAAAACCTTAAACTTTGATTTTGGATTTCATTTTTTTATTTTCCTATGATCTATTTAATATATATATATGTAGTATATATAGTTGTTTGTTGAAGTTAATTTAATTTTTTTGTTGTGTTATCAATAAATGTTTCTGCAGCAACTACATCAAAACTAAAGGTTAATTAGATTTTTTTGTTGTGTTATTGTATTTATTTTTATAGCAACTACATCAAAACTGGAAAAAAAATTCAGTCGGTGATTACTGACCGAATTGGGACAAAAAACTGACTAAAATTTTTTTATATCAATTGTAGGTAAAAGGTCACCAAATGGTCGATAATACTTTTGAAGATCAATTACCGACCAATTATTTTAAAAGATTTTGTTCAGTTTTTGGTCATAATTTTTTCGGTTATTGCCGACTATTTTGTGACCATTTACCACCTAATACTTTTGGTTGAAAATTGAGTGGAATATATTCGAAAATTGTTTGTCAGTAAATGGTCTGTAAATTATCGGTAATTACCAACTATTTGGAGACCATTACTGACCTAATTCTGTTGGTCTAAAAATGATTGGAATATCGTCAGATTTTGTTTTTCGGTAAATGGTATGTAGTCAATCAGTAATTACTGACTATTTGGAGACCACTTACCCACCAATTGCTTCTAGACGGAAAATGGTTGGAATTTAGTCTGTAATTGGTTGTCCGTGAATGAACTTTAAATGGTCGTTAATTACCTACCATTTGGAGACAATTATACCTACCTAATTATTTTAGTCAGAAAATTGTGGGAATATAGTCGGTAATTGTTTGTCAGTAGATGGTCAGTAAATGGTGGGCAATTTACAGACCGACTGATTTTTTGTAGGTAAAAAAATTAGCGACGAGCAAAATTGCTCCGTAATAATTTGGACGGTAATTAGTAGCTATTTGGTTTGCCGACCAAAAAAACACCAAATTAGCAACCAAATAATTGTCTGTAATTCAGTAAATTTTAGTAGTGAATAGATAGATCGATCGACAGATTGACAAAAAGATAGATAGACAAATAACCTGATAGCCAAGAGCCATATTGATAGATACACATATAGAAATATATACATATAGACATATAGACAAATAGGCTGATAGGCAAATAGACAAATATATACATAGACATATAGACATATAGATATATTGACAAATAGACATATAGATAGATAGAAAAATAGAGAGGTAGACATATAGAAAGAAAGAAAGATAGATAGAAGATAGATAGATTGATAAATAAATAAATTGACAAATAGACATATCGATAGATAGACATATTGACAGAAAGACACATAGACAAAAAATAGATGGATAGCTAGATAGCCAGATATCCATATAGATAAATAGACATATAGACTGATAGACATATAGACTTATAGACATATAGGCAGATATGCATATAGATAGATAGGTATATCGATAGTTAAAAAAATAGAAATATAGATAGACAGATAAATCGATAGATATACAGACAGATAGATAGAAAGATAGATAGAGAGTTATTCAAATAGATAGATGGATATATTGACAAATAGATAGATAGATTGATGGACAGATTGACAAATAGACAGATAGATATATAGATAGAAAGATAGACTGATATATAGATAGACAAATTGACAGATAGAAAGAAAGGAAGATGTAGAAATATACAGATAGCCTGATAGCCTGATTTCCATATGGACAGATACACATATAGAAAGATAGACATATAAATTTATATATAGATAGACAGATAAAAATATAAACAAATAGAAAGATAGATAGATAGACAGCTAAATTGATAGACAGATATACATATAGACAGATAGAGAGATTGTCAGATGGATAGATAAACATATAGACAGATAGACAGATAGATAGATAAATTGATAGACAGAAAGATAGATAGATAGATAGACATATAGAAGACAGACAGATAGATAGATAGATAGATAGACAGACAGACAGATAGATATATATATATATATATATATATATATATATATATATATATATATATATATATACATACAAATAGATAGATATACAGATAAATATATAGACAGATAGACAGATAATAGCAATATATAATGAAAGATAGACAGATAAATAGATAGATAGTTATATAGATAGGCATATAAACATATAAACATATAAACATATACATATATAAAAATAAACAGATAGACAAAAAAAGATAGACATATAAAAAGTTAGACAAATAGACAGATAGATAGATAAAAAATAATTAGATAGATTGATTGATAGATTAGACAAAGGATAGATAGATAGGTTGATAGTCACATAAATAGATAGACAGATAGATTGATAGATAAATCGATAGATAGACAACAAATATCCATATAGCCATATAGGCATATAAAATTATAATCATATAAATAGATAGATAGACGGATAGCCAGTTAGCCAGATGGTAGATATTAGATAGATGAATAGGTATATAGATTGATAGATTACATATATCGAATGATCGATAAAAGATAGATAGAGGGGTAAATATATAGATATATTGATAGAAATAATGATAAACAGAGAGATAGACAGAAAGACAAATCGACAGACAGATAGAATTACAGATAGAAAGATAGAGAGAAGCATATAAAGGATAGAAACAGAGAGATAGACATTTAAAAAGAAAAATAGATAGATAGATCGACAAATAGACAGATAGAATGATAGAAATATAGATTGATAGAGAAATAGACAAGTAGATTGATAAAGATATAAACTGATAAACAGATAGATAGATATATAAACCATATAGATAGATAGACAGATAAACGAATAGATAGGTTGATAGATTGATAGATAGACAGATAGATTGATAGATAGACTGATAGATAGATTTATAGATAGATAGACAGATAGAAAGATATATAGATAGACATATAGATAGTTAGACAGATAGTCATATAGATGGATATATAGATAGATAGATAGACATACAAATAGAAAGATAGACTGACAGATATAAAGATAGACAAATAGATTAATAAATAGACCGATAGATAGATAGTCATATTGAAAGATAGATCGATTGATAATCGACAGATAGATAGATAGAGATATAGATAAATAGTCAGATAGACAGATAGATAGATAGTTAGACAAATATCCAAATAGCCAGATAGATAGATAACCAAATAGACAAATTGATAGATAAATAGATAGATAGGTAGATATATATATATAGATACATAGATAGGTTGATAGATATATAGATAGATAAATAGATAGAAAGATCGATAGATCGATAGATATATAAATAAACAGATAGATAGAACATAGATAGATAGCTATATAGATAGAAAGATAGATAGATTGATTTATTGAAAGAGATGGAGACAGATAGATAGATACACAGATAGAAAGACAAATAGACATACACATACACAACACAAACTGACAGATAGACAAACAAATAGAAACACATACACATAGACAGACATAAATGCAAATCAATTAGACACATAAACAAACAGACATACAGACACACAGATACAGAGACAAAATGATAGACAGGTAGACAAATAGATAGATAAATATATAGACATATAGACATATACACAATAGACAGATAGAAAGATAGTCACATAGATATATAGACAGATGACTAGTATTAAAAAAATAGAAATCAAATAAAAAGATCGATAGATAGACTGATAGACCATATTGATAGATAGATAGATTATATATATAGATATATAGATATACAGATAATTTGTTAGCTAGATAGAAATATAGATATATAGATAGATAGACAGGTAGACTGATAGATGGAAAAGATATATATAGTAAGATAGATAGATAGATAGATAGATATATAGATCGACAAAAAGATAGATAAATAGATAGACATAAAGACAAAGAGACATCTAGATAGATAGAAAGAAAGATAGATAGGTAAACAAATAGATAGATAGAAAGATAGAAGACATATAAATAGATAGATAGATAGACAGATAGATAGATAGATAAACAGATAGATAGATAGACAGATATACAAATAAATAGATATACAGATAGATTGATTGATAGGTAGACAGTTAGATAGATAGATAAATAAACATAGAGATCGATAGATAGATAGACATATAGACAGATAGAATGATAGAAAATAGACAGATAGAAAGATAGGCAGATAAAGAGATATATAGATAGAAACATAAATAGATAGATTAGATAGATATATGCAAGTAAATAGATAAACAGATAGGCAGATAAGAGATAGATAAATAGACAAATTAACAAATATATAGATAGAAAAATATATATATATATAGATAGATACAAAATAGAAAAAAAGATAGATGGATCGATCGATAGAAAGATAGATAGTTTGATAATTAGATTGGTTGATTGATTTATAGATA
>JAREIK010000455.1:121218-141376 GCA_029783825.1 Sapria himalayana
ATATATATATATATATATATATATATATAGACACATAGTCATATAGATATATACATAGATGGATAAATATATTGAATGATAGATACACAGATAGATACATAGTTATATAGATAATTAGATAGATAGGCAAATAGATAGATTGACACATAAGTAGATAGTCAAAAACACATATAGACAGATAGACACGACATATAGATAGACAGATAGATAGACAGATAGACATATAGACAGATTGACAGACATATAGACAGACAGATAGATAGATAGATATACATATAAATAGATAGACAGGTTGACATATACAGAGAAAGATATATAGAAAGATAGAAAGATAGACATATATATAGTTAGATATATAGATATATAGATAGATATATAGATACACAAGGAGATAGATAGATACATAGATAGATAGATACACAGATAGATAGATATACATATTAACGGATAGTTAGATAGACATATAGATAGATAGACAAAAAGACATATAAATAGACAGATAGATAGACTAATAGACAGACAGATAGATATATAGATAAATAGACAGATAGACAGATAAAAAGATAGGTAGATAAAAAGATAGATAGATAGACAAATATATATATATATAGACATATAGATAGATAGATAAATAGACCATTGATAGATAGACATATAGTCAGATAGATAGACAGGCAGATACACAGATAGATAGATAGATAGATAGATAGTTATACAGATAGACATATAGACATATACCCAGATAGGTAGATAGACATATAGATAGATTTATAGATAGATAATTTGATAGATAGATATATAGATAGATAGATAGATGGACAGATAGACATATAAATAGATAGTCCTCTAGACAGATAGACAGATATATAGATAAAAAAATTGACTGATAGATAGATAGATAGACAAATAGATTGATAATCAAATACACAAATAGATTGATAGACAGATAGATAGAGAGATATATATATAAACTAAAAGATAGGTTGATAGATAGATAGATAGATAGATAAATAGATAAACAAATAGATAAATATATTGATAGGAAGATAACCAGATAGTCAAATAGACATGTAGATAGGTAGACACTTAGACAGATAGATAGAAGAACGATAGACAGATAGACAAATTGATAGATTGATAGATTTACAAAAATACAAATAGATAGATAGACAGATTTATAGATACTCATATAGATAAATAAACACATAGATGTAGAGAGAGATAGATATATAGACATTTAGACAAATGAAGATAGGTAGATAGATAAATGGACAAATAGATGGTTAGACAAATTGAAAGATTGACATATAAATATATAGAAAGGTATATAGATAGATGGATAGGCAGATAGACAAATAGACTGATAGGTAGATAGTTATAAAGATAGATAGATAGAGAGATAGATAGAAAAATAGAAAGATTGATATATAGATAGATAGACAGATAGGGATATAGATAGATAGATAGACATATAGACAAATAGATATATATACAAACAGGCAAATAGATAGATAAAAGATAGACAGATAAATAAATAGATAGATAGTCAGATAAACAAATATATAGATAGATAGATATTTAGATAAATAGATAGATAGACATATAGACAGAAAGATAGATAGATAGCCTGATAGCCTAAAGCCATATGGATAGATAAATAGATATACATATAGATATTTAGACATATAGATAGTTAGGATATTAGGAAAATAGATAGATAGATAAATAGATAAAAAAATTGATTAATAAATAGATATATAAATAGACTGATAGTTAGGTAGATAGATAGAAAGATAGATATATAGATTGAAGACAGATAGATTGATATACAGATAGTCAAATAGATAGATATATAGATTGATAGATAGACATATTGATAAAAGGAACATAGACAAAGAGACAACAGATATGCATATATCCATATAGATTGATAGACATATGACATATAGACTTATAGTCATATAGGCAGATATGCAGATAGATAGATAGATAATTAGTTAGATAAAAAGATAGAAAGATAGATAGAGAGACAAATAAATAGATATACAGACAGACAGATAGATTGATAGATAAACAGATTTACAATTTGACAGATAGATAGGTAGATAGATGGAATGATGACAGATAGATATATAGATAAAAAGATAGACAAATAGATAGATAGAAAAATAGACATATAGAATAATAGACAGATATATAGAAAGGAAGATATACAAATAAATAGATAGCCGCATAGCTAGATAGCCATATGGATAGATACACATAGAGACTTATATATAGATAGGCAGAAAAAAAATAGATATATATTCAGATAGATAGATAAACAGATAGATAGATAAACAGATAGATAGATAACTGGATAGAATAATATACAAATAGAGAGATAGATAGAATATAGATTAATAGATATATAGATAGACATATAGAGAGATAGAAAGAAAGATAGATAGATAAATTGATAGATAGAAAGATAAATACACAGATAGACAAATAGATAGACAGATACATAGGTAGATATAGAAATAAATAGATAGATAGATAGAAAAATAAATAGATAGATAGATAGACAGATAGACATACAGATCGATAGATAGTTATACTGATAGACATATAGACATATAGACATATAGACATATAGACATATGCATAGATATATAGATATACATTAGATAGATTTATAGATAGAATGATAAATAAACAGATAGACAGATTGATAGATACAAAGACAAATAAATAGATAGACACATAGATATATAGATTGATTAATAGAAAGATAGATAGACAGATACTAAGATATACATATAAACAGATAGACAGATAGACAAATAGATAGACTTATAGACAAATTGATAGATAGACTGATAGACAAATAGATACATAGATAGATAGTTTGACATATACACGGTTAGATAGATAGATATATATATACACACACACACACACACACACACACACACACACACACACATATAGACACATAGTCATATAGATATATTGACACATAGATTGATATATTGATAGACATATACACAAATAGATACATATATAGATAGATAGGCATATATTCAGATAGACATTTAGATAGATAGATAGGCCATATAGACAGACAGACATATAGATAGGTAGATATAGAAATAGATAGATAGATACACATATAAATATATAGATAGATAGATAGATAGACAGATAGGTAGCTAGATTAAATGACAAAGAGATAGATAGACATACAGATCGATAGATAGTTATACTGATAAACATATAGACATATAGACATATAGACATATAGACATATGCATAGATAGATAGATAGATATGCATTAGATAGATTTATAGATAGATAGATAAACAGATAAATAGATAGACAGATCAATAGATACAAAGACAAATAAATAGATAGCCACATAGATAGATAGATAGATTGCCAGAAAGATAGATAGACAGACAATAAGATAGACATATAAACAGATAGACAAATAGATAGATAGACAGACAATAAGATAGACATATAAACAGATAGACAAATAGATAGATAGATAGATAGACTTATAAACAAATAGATAGATAGACTAATAGATAGACAGATAGATACATAGATAGATAGTTTGACATATACACAGATAGATAGATAGATATATATATATATATATAGACACATAGCCATATAGATATATAACACATAGATAGATATATTGATAGACATATACACAGATAGATACATAGATAGATATATAGGCAGATATTCAGATAGTCATATAGATAGATAGATAGGACATATAGATAGACAGATAGATAAATAGATAGATAGAGAGATAGATAGATAGACAGATAGACATATAGATAAATAGATAGACATATATATAGATTGACAGATTGACATATACATATATAGATATATAGATAGATTAACAGATAGATAGTTAGATATATAGATAAATAGATAGATGTACAAATAATTAGAGAGACAGATAGATACAAAGATAAATAGATAGATGCATAGATAGACAAATATACAAATAGACAGATTGACTGTTAGATAGATAAATAAATAGACAAATAGATTGATAGTCAAATACACAAATAGATTGATAGACAGATAGATAGAAAGATTGATAAGCAGATATAAATATAGATAGATAGACAGATAGACATATAGGCATATAAATAGATAGACAGATTAACAGATAAATAGATAGATAGATAGATAGACAGATAGATATATATACATAAAGATAGATAGATAGATAGATTGACAGTTAGATAGATAGACATATAGATAGATAGACAGATAGCTAGATAAATAAATATATAGATTGACAGATATACACATAGATAAATAGACTTATAGCCAAATAGATAGATAATTAGATAGTCAATTAGATAGATAGATAGATATATATATATATATATATATACATATTACAATTAAAATTGGTTAGTAAAGAGGACTTCCAAATACTTATATCTTTGTTATTACTAACATTTTACCAACTATAATTTTGGTTGGTAATACATATTTCTAATTTTTTGACTTAAAATTCATGTGCTAAGTCATTAACACCTACATTCATTTGAAACTCTATCATTTTTTAAAGCAGAGGTGACTGCAAGCATAGATTCGATAAAATTTGTTTTCTTCTTCTAAATCTAGGTATTTTTTTATGTTCTTCTCCTTCAAAATACTTATACATATTTCTATTTGTCTGAATTATATATAGACAATCATATTTTCATTTTTCAATATAAACGGGTATTAGGTTTTTTTATTTCTCTACTGAATTTCTTGATTTTTGGTTCAATTTCATTTAAGCTAACATGATTTTGACTCGACACAATTAATTAAACTATAATTTTTGAGTTTACTCTTTGTTCTTCTACTATTTAGATTTTAAGGGTTTTATTGATTTTGATTTCAAATACAATATATTTGCATCCGAATAATTTTAATGTTATGGTTTATATTTACATAATCATATGACATTATGTATAAATGTTTATACTTTATATATATATAATGATTAATTTTAAATCAAACATTTAAACAATGTTAATCTTAAATGTCTATAATAGTATATATAAACTTTTATACATTTATATGAATCATATGACATTATATATGAATGTCTATACTTTAATATATACAAACGTATTACATTATACTTTAATATTTATACATATGTATTGTTTATATAATCTATACAACATTTATAATATACTATCCATTTATATAATTATTTATATAACAACTATGTAAAATTAAATTATTTTACAATTTTGTAAATATTTATATTACATATTATTTTTTATATAAATATCGAATATTTATAATGTTTATATAAATGTTACATATACTATATATTATTTAAAAAAGAGTCACATATAAATATAATAATATTTATGTAACATTTATAAAAATATTTTATTCACAAATATTATATAGATACACGTGTTTAATTATATAATCATATGCCATCTTATATAAAAATATTAATACCTATATTTATAATAAATTAAACTATTTTTTAAACTATATTTATAACCTTACATAACTAATTTTCAACTATATAATAATGTATAACTATATGTATAATTCTATATAACTATATTTCTAAAAAAAATATACTTAATGTATACTAATATATAACTATATATAATTATATTTTACAAAATGTATAACTATATAAATGTTATATATAATTATATCTTTAACAACATACATATTTATAATTATATGTGTAGAACTATATATAAATATTTGTATAACTATGTAACACTCTATATAATTAAATATAACTATAATTGTAACTATATATACATATATGTATTAATATAATTAAAGTAAAATATTTGTTTATAACATTGTACATACTACTTATGGATAACTACTTATAACTACATGTATGCATATATCTATATATAACTATATGTTTAATTATATATAACTATTTATATATGTAAAACATTATTTAACTATAAATAATTGTATCTTACTATATGTATAACTATAAAAGTTTAGGCATAATTATATTTTAAATATTAAATTTATAGCTTATATTTAATATATATTTGTATATAGTAGTATATAAAAAAATATTTTACTATATCTATAACTATACATTACTATATGTATAATTATATAAAATTAAATGAACAAATATATAAAGATACATCTATAAATATATGTTTAACTATATGTGTAACTATATGTATAACAACATGTAATAATATATATAATTACATGTATAACAACATACAACATTATGTTAAACTATATGTGTATAACTATATATAAATATTTGTATAACTAAATAAATGTCTATATAATTATATATAACTATATTTGTAACTATATATACATATATGTATTCATATAATTAAATCAAAATATTTGTTTATAACATTGTATATATTTATGTATAACTACTTATAGCTTCTTGTATGAATATATCTATATAAAACTATATGTTTAATTATAAATAACTATTTATAACTATATATATTATATGTAAAATAATATATAACAATAAATAATTGTATATTACAATATGTATAACTTTAAAAGTTTTATATATAATTATATTTAAATATTAAATGTACAGCTTATATTTAATATATATTTGTATATAGTAGTATATAAAAAAGTATTTTACTATATCTATACCTATACATTACTATATGTATAAATATATAAATTTAAATGAACAAATATATAAATTTAAATGAACAAATATATAAACCTAAATGTATAAATATATGTTTAACTATATGTGTAACTATATGTATAACCACATGTAATAAAATCAATAATTACATGTATAACAACATACAATATTATGTTAAACTATATGTGTATAAGTATATATGAATATTTGTATAACTAAATAAATGTTTATATAATTATATATAACTATATTTGTAAATATATATATATACATATATGTATTCATATAATTTAATCAAAATATTTTTTTATAACGTTGTATATATTTATGTATAACTACTTATTGCTACTTTTATGAATATATCTATATATAACTATATGCTTAATTATATATAACTATCTATTACTACATATATTATATGTAAAGTAATATATAACTATAAATAAGTGTATATTATTATATGTATAATTTTATAAGTTTTATATATAATTATATTTAAATATTAAATCTATAGTTTTATTTAATATATATTTGTATATAGTAGTATATAAAAAAGTATTTTACTATATCTATACCTATACAATACTATATGTATAAATATATAAATTTAAATGAACAAATATATAAACCTACATGTATAAATATATGTATAACTATATGTGTAACTATATGTATACCCACATATAATAAAATTTATAATTACATGTATAACAACATACAACATTATGTTATACTATATGTGTATACCTATATATAAATATTTGTATAACTAAATAAATGTATATATAATTATATTTATAAATATATTTATGCTTATATGAATTCATATAATTATATCAAAATATTTGTTTATAACGTTGTATATATTTATGTATAACTACTTATAGTTACTTGTATGTATATATCTATATATAACTATATGATTAATTATATATAACTATTTATAACTATATATATTATATGTAAAATAATATATAACTATAAATACTTGTATATTACTATATGTATAACTTTAAAAGTTTTATATATAATTAAATTTTAAATATTAAATGTACAGCTTATTTTTAATATATATTTGTATATAGTAGTATATAAAAAGTATTTTACTATATCTATACCTATACATTACTATATGTATAAATATATTAATTTAAATGAACAAATATATAAACCTACATGTATAAATATATGTTTAACTATATGTGTAACTATATGTATAACCACATGTAACTATATTTATAATTACATGTATAACAACATACAACATTATGTTAAACTATATGTGTATAACTATATATAAATATTTGTATAACTAAATAAATATCTATAATTATATATAACTATATTTGTAACTATATATACATATATGTATTCATATAAAAAAATCAAAATATATGTTTATATCGTTGCATATATTTATGTATAACTACTTATAACTACTTGTATGAATATATCTTTATATAATTATAGTTTAATTATAAATAACTATTAATAACTATATATATTATACGTAAAATAATACATAACTATAAATAATTGTTTCTTACTATATGTATAACATTACAAGTTTTATGCATAATTATATTTATATATTAACTTTACAGCTTATATTTAATATATATTTGTATATAGTAGAATATAAAAAAGTATTTTACTATATCTATACCTATATATTATGATATGTATAAATATATAAAATTAAATGAACAAATATATAAACCGACATGTATAAATATACGTTTAACTTTTGTGTAACTATATGTATAACCATCTGTAATAATATTTATAATTACATGTATAACAACATACAACATTATGTTAATCTATATGTGTATGATTATATATAAATATTTGTATAATTAAATAAATGTCTATATAAATATAAATAACTATATTTGTACTATATATTCACATATACATATATGTATTCATATAATTAAATCAAAATATTTGTTTATAATGCTGTATATATTTATGTAAAACTACTTTTAGCTACTTGTATGAATATATCTATATATAACTATATATTTAATTAATTATAACTATTTATAACTATATATATTATATGTAAAATAATATATAACTATAAATAATTGTATCTTACTATATGTATAACTTTAAAAGTTTTATGCATGATTATATTTTAAATATTAAATTTATAGCTTATATTTAATATATATTTGTATATAGTAGTATATAAAAAAGTATACTACTATATTTATACCTATACTTTTCTATATGTATAAATATATAAAATTAAATGAACAAACATATAAACCTACATGTATAAATATACGTTTAACTATATGTGTAACTATTTGTATAACCACATGTAACTATATGTATAACCACATGTAACTGTATTTATAATTACATGTATAACAACATACAACTTTATGTTAAACTATATATGAATAACTATATATAAATATTTGTATACCTAAATAAATGTCTATATAATTATAGATAACTATATTTGTAACTATATATACATATATGAATTCATATAATTAAATCAATATATTTGTTTATAATGTTGTATATATTTAATTATAACTACTTATAACTGCTAGTATTAATAAATTTATATATAACTATACTTTTATTATATATAACTATTTGTAACTACTAATAAATTTTTGTTTACAGGACAAAGTTATTGCCGTCTGGTTCCATATTTATGGTTCTGAGAATAATTTTCCACAAGTTCTTAAAACCTAATGGACATAATTAGAAGTTACTCACACATAGAGACCAATTGATGATTTGGAAAGAATTTATTGTAAATATTACTACCTAAAAATTTTTACATCTTTTATTTATTTTTTTTTCACTGATTAAAAATTTATTATTTATAATTGCAGAAAGTTTACAGGTGGACACAACCAAAGGAGGCATACAAAAGTGTGTTCTATAAACATGCAGTCAGTCTGTATAAAGACACCATGTACGAGATCAATTATAAAAGGTTGAAGAAGATAGAAAAAGATCCAAGTCTCTCGGATCATGTTTTCAAGGATTGGCACAGTAGATGGTAAGATCTGGATTATAAGAAGTGGTTTGATAAATAGAGCGGCAATCATCCCTTAGAGTGGGATGGGGAGGGTAGTGGCATGGCTACACATATTTGTGGATCTCGCTCTATGAGTGAACACGGACGAGCATTGGTATTATTTCAAATTATTACTTTTTTTGTTTATTTCTTTTTGAAATGTGTTCAATTATGCCTAAATTTCTTTTCTCATTAAGAATTTTTTTTCAATAGAATTAACATATCTATCGTGTGTAATTAATAACACGCAAGGAGGGTAAGAAGCTCAGTGCTCCTCACTTATTCAGATACATGCACACGAAGTCTCATGATGATCAGACATTCATTGATCGAAGATCTTGTGCAGCAAATGTAAGTTTCATTAAAAAAACTAACTTATCTTTTGTTTGTTTGAATAAAAATTGACATACTTTTCCTACATTTTTATTAGGCGAGATATGAGAAAATGTTAGCTGCTACAATTCAAGGGTATTCCCAGTATACTTCAGGTTCATGTGATGGTACAACAAGTAGTTCTCATCATCAGCTCTAGTGCTCCACCAGTTGATTCTAATCAGATTTAGTATGCGGTTGTTGATGGCTAAGAGAAGATGTCTGTCTATGGTGTCGGTTCATCGACATTATTATTCTACTCGCGTAGATGACCAACTTATGAAGCTGAATTTTCAGGACTAGTTTCGAATTTGTTCTTGATGATGGAGGAATTTTAGGACGTGATACGAAATGTGATATAGTATCAGTTGTCCAATACCAAGCGATGCATGATCAACTATGAGGATGTTAGGAATGAGTTGCATATGCATTTAGACTGGCTTACAAAGAAGTTTCAGAAATGCGGATTACATTTCAACCCTGATGATCTACCTCTGATTATTCGACGTAAAGCTCTAGCTATAGTATCTACTCCAACACCTACATCAACACCTACAGCGACTACATCAGGAGTAGTAGTAGCAGACAGCTCTACCCCAGTACCTAACAACTCTTCGTGTGGACCAGACAAGTCACATCATAATGATTATGAAACTAGGTTGGATGATTGAGTGTATTATACACAATTTTTTTTCAAAACCTTAAACTTTGATTTTGGATTTCATTTTTTTATTTTCCTATGATCTATTTAATATATATATATATATATGTGTGTGTGTGTGTGTGTGTGTGTGTAGTATATATAGTTGTTTGTTGAAGTTAATTTGATTTTTTTGTTGTGTTATCAATAAATGTTTCTGCAGCAACTACATCAAAACTAAAGGTTAATTAGATTTTTTTGTTGTGTTATTGTATTTATTTTTATAGCAACTACATCAAAACTGGAAAAAAAATTCAGTCGGTGATTACTGACCGAATTGGAACAAAAAACTGACTAAAATTTTTTTATCTCAATTGTAGGTAAAAGGTCACCAAATGGTCGATAATACTTTTGAAGATCAATTACCGACCAATTATTTTAAAAGATTTTGTTCAGTTTTTGGTCATAATTTTTTCGGTTATTGCCGACTATTTTGTGACCATTTACCACCTAATACTTTTGGTCGAAAAATGAGTGGAATATATTTGGAAATTGTTTGTCAGTAAATGGTCTGTAAATTATCGGTAATTACCAACTATTTGGAGACCATTACTGACCTAATTCTGTTGGTCTAAAAATGATTGGAATATCATCAGATTTTGTTTTTCGGTAAATGGTATGTAGTCAATCGGTAATTACTGACTATTTGGAGACCACTTACCCACCAATTGCTTCTAGACGGAAAATGGTTGGAATTTAGTCTGTAATTGTTTGTCGGTGAATTAACTTTAAATGGTCGTTAATTACCTACCATTTGGAGACAATTATACCTACCTAATTATTTTAGTCAGAAAATTGTGGGAATATAGTCGGTAATTGTTTGTCAGTAGATGGTCAGTAAATGGTAGGCAATTTACAGACCGACTGATTTTTTGTAGGTAAAAAAATTAGCGACGAGCAAAATTGCTCCGTAATAATTTGGACGGTAATTAGTAGCTATTTGGTTTGCCGACCAAAAACACCAAATTAGCAACCAAATAATGGTTTGTAATTCAGTAAATTTTAGTAGTGAATAGATAGATCGATCGACAGATTAACAAAAAGATAGATAGACAAATAGCCTGATAGCCAAGAGCCATATTGATAGATACACATATAGAAATATATACATATAGTATATAGACATATAGGCTGATAGGCAAATAGACAGATAGATACATAGACATATAGACATATAGATATATTGACAAATAGACATATAGATAGATAGACAAATAGAGAGGTAGACATATAGAAAGAAAGAAAGATAGATAGAAGATAGATAGATTGATAAATAAATAAATTGACAAATAGACATATCGATAGATAGACATATTGACAGAAAGACACATAGACAAAAAATAGACAGATAGCTAGATAGCCAGATATCCATATAGATAAATAGACATATAGACTTATAGACATATAGGCAGATATGCAGATATATAGATAGGTATATAGATAGTTAAAAAGATAGAAATATAGATAGACAAATAAATCGATAGATATACAGACAGATAGATAGAAAGATAGATAGAGAGTTATTCAAATAGATAGATGGATATATTGACAAATAGATAGATAGATTGATGGACAGATTGACAAATAGACAGATAGATATATAGATAGAAAGATAGACTGATATATAGATAGACAAATTGACAGATAGAAAGAAAAAAAGATGTAGAAATATACAGATAGCCTGATAGCCTGATTGCCATATGGACAGATACACATATAGAAAGATAGACATATAAATTTATATATAGATAGACAGATAAAAATATAAACAAATAGAAAGATAGATAGATAGACAGCTAAATTGATAGACAGATATACATATAGACAGATAGAGAGATTGTCAGATGGATAGATAAACATATAGACAGATAGACAGATAGATAGATAAATTGATAGACAGAAAGAAATAAAGATAGATAGATAGACATATAGAAGACAGACAGATAGATAGATAGATAGACAGACATACAGAAAGATATATATATATATATATATATATATATATACATACAAATAGATAGATATACAGATAAATATATAGACAGATAGACAGATAAATAGCAATATATAATGAAAGATAGACAGATAAATAGATAGATTGTTATATAGATAGGCATATAAACATATAAACATATAAACATATACATATATAAAAATAAACAGATAGACAAAAAAAAGATAGACATATAAAAAGTTAGACAGATAGACAGATAGATAGATAAAAAAATAATTAGATAGATAGAT
Organism: Sapria himalayana; assembly: GCA_029783825.1. NCBI lineage: Eukaryota > Viridiplantae > Streptophyta > Magnoliopsida > Malpighiales > Rafflesiaceae > Sapria > Sapria himalayana. Next base: position 134,246 of record JAREIK010000455.1, read on the forward strand.
TGATAGATAGACAAAGGATAGATAGATAGGTTGATAGTCAAATAAATAGATAGACAGATAGATTGATAGATAAATAGATAGATAGACAAACAAATATCCATATAGCCATATAGGCATATAAATATATAATCATATAAATAGATAGATAGACGGATAGCCAGTTAGCCAGATGGTAGATATATAGACTGATAGATGAATAGGTATATAGATTGATAGATACATATATCGAATGATCGATAAAAAAATAGATAGAGGGGTAAATATATAGCTAGATAGATATATTGATAGAAATAATGATAAACAGAGAGATAGACAGAAAGACAAATCGACAGACAGATAGAATTACAGATAGAAAGATAGAGAGAAGCATATAAAGGATAGAAACAGAGAGATAGACATTTAAAAAGAAAAATAGATAGATAGATCGACAAATAGACAGATAGAATGATAGAAATATAGATTGATAGACAAATAGACAAGTAGATTGATAAAGATATAAACTGATAAACAGATAGATAGATATATAGATAGATTTATAAACCATATAGATAGATAGACAGATAGACGAATAGACAGATTGATAGATTGATAGATTGATAGATAGACTGATAGATAGATTTATAGATAGATAGATAGAAAGATATATAGATAGACATATAGATAGTTAGACAGATAGTCATATAGATGGATATATAGATACATAGATAGACATACAAATAGAAAGAAAGACAGACAGATATAAAGATAGACAAATAGATTAATAAATAGACCAATAGATAGATAGTCAGATTGAAAGATAGATCGATAGATAATCGACAGATAGATAGATAGATAGAGATATAGATAAATAGTCAGATAGACAGATAGATAGTTAGACAAATATCCAAATAGCCAGATAGATAGATAACCAGATAGACAAATTGATAGATAAATAGATAGATAGGTAGATAGATATATAGATACATAGATAGGTTGATAGATATATAGATAGATAAATAGATAGAAAGATCGATAGATCGATAGATATATAAATAAACAGATAGATAGAACATAGATAGATAGCTATATAGATAGAAAGATAGATTGATTGATTTATTGAAAGAGATGGAGACAGATAGATAGATACACAGATAGAAAGACAAATAGACATACACATACACAAACACAAACTGATAGATAAACAAACAAATAGAAACACATACACATAGACAGACATAAATGCAAATCAATAGACACATAAACAAACAGACATACAGACACACAGATACAGAGACAAAATGATAGACAGGTAGACAAATAGATAGATAAATATATAGACATATAGACATATACACAAATAGACAGATAGAAAGATAGTCACATAGATATATAGACAGATGACTAGTATTTAAAAAAATAGAAATCAATAAAAAGATCGATAGATAGACTGATAGACCATATTGATAGATAGATAGATATATATATAGATATATAGATATACAGATAATTTGTTAGCTAGATAGAAATATAGATATATAGATAGATAGACAGGTAGACTGATAGATGGAAAAGATATATATAGTAAGATAGACAGATAGATAGATATATAGATCGACAAAAAGATAGATAAATAGATAGACATAAAGACAGAGAGACATCTAGATAGACAGAAAGATAGATAGATAGGTAAACAAATAGATAGATAGAAAGATAGATAGACATATAAATAGATAGACAGATTGACAGATAGATAGATAGATAAACAGATAGATAGATAGACAGATATACAAATAAATAGATATACAGATAGATTGATTGATAGGTAGACAGTTAGATAGATAGATAAATAAACATATAGATCGATAGATAGATAGACATATAAAGAGATAGAATGATAGAAAATAGACAGATAGAAAGATAGGCAGATAAAGAGATATATAGATAGAAACATAAATAGATAGATTAGATAGATATATGCATAAATAAATAGATAAACAGATAGGCAGATAGAGAGATAGATAAATAGACAAATTAACAGATATATAGATAGACAAATATATATATATATATATAGATAGATACAAAATAGAAAAAGAGATAGACAGATAGATAGACAAACATACGAATAGATAGACACAAAGAAATAAAGATAGATATATTGATAGATGGATTGATCGATAGAAAGATAGATTGATTGATAATTAGATTGATTGATTTATAGATAGACAAAAACACGAATAGACTGATAGATAAAAAAATATATAGGTTTGTAGATAGATATGTAGATAGATAGACATTTAGAGAGATAGACAGATAACCAAATAATTAAATAGACAGATATACATATAGATAGATAGATAAATAGATAGGTAGATGGACAAATAGACAAGTAGATAGATAAAGAGATTAACCAATAAATAGGTAAATAGATAAATAGATAAATATAAAGATAGATAGATAAATATAAATATAGATAAATAGATAGATAGATATATAGATAGATAGACATATAGATAGATAGACATATAGACAAATAGACATATAAACAAATAGACAAATAGACAAATAGTCAAAAAAATGGATATATAGAAAGATAGACAAATAGATAGGTAGGTAGATAGAAAAAAAGACAAAAATATGGACAGACAAATAGACAAAAAGACAAACATACACATAGATAGACAAACAGAAAAAACACACAGGCAGACATATGCAAAAAGTTAGACACATAGATAGACGGATAGACACATAAAGATACACACAGAAACATAGACAGAAAGACACACAGACATATAGATAGATATATAGATAGATAGAAAGACAAATAGAGAATTGACATAGAAAGATAGACAAGTACATTAAAAAAGAGATAAACCAATAACTAGATGGATAGTTTGAGACATAGATAGATAGACATATATACAAATAAACAGATAAATATATTGAAAGATATTACAAATAGATAAATAGACATATAGATTGATAGAGAGATATATAGATAGATAGACAGATAGATAGAAAGACAGATAGACATATAAATTGAAAGACAGATAGACATATAAATTGAAAGACAGATAGACATATAGATAGATAGAAAGATAAATAGACATGTGGATATATAGACAGTTAGATAGATAGCCAGATAAATAGATAAATAGATAGATAGCTATATGGATAGATAGATAGATAGACAGATAGATAGACAGATAGACAAATTGACAAATTGATTGATAGATATATAAACATATAGACAGAAAAACAAATAGACCAATAAACAGACAGACAGATAGATATATAGACAGATAAACATGTAGAAATATATACCAATAGACAAAAAGATAGATCGAAAAATAAATAGTTATACAGATAGATAGAAGATAGATAAACATATAGACAGGTATACAAATAGAAAAATAAATAGATAGACAGATAGAGATAAGATTAATATACATATAAACTGATAGGTCAGATAATTATAGAGATAGATAGGCAGATAGATAGATAGATTGATAGATAGATAGACAGACAAATAGATAGATAGACAAATATATAGATAGACAGCTTGAAAATAGATAGAGAGACAGATATGCAGATAGACAAACATACAGATAGAAAGTAAGATAGATAGATAGATATATAGATAGATAGATCGATCAATAAAAAGTCAAATAGATTGATAGATAGATAGAAAGACACACAAACATACACACAGACAGACATATAGAAAAACACACAATTAGATAGAAACATAGATAGATAGACACATGGATAGATAGACAGAAACATAGAGTTATACACAGATACACAGACAGAAAGGTAGATAGACATATAGATAGATATATAGATAGATATATAGGTAGATAGAGGATAGACACTGAGTGATAGACAAGTACATAAAAAAATAGATAAACTGATAACCAGATGGACAGTTTGAGAATAGACTATATAGACAGATAGACAGATATACAAATAAATAGATAAATAGACAGAAAGATTGATAGAGAGATATATAGATAGATAGGTAGATAGATAGATAGATAGATAGACATATAGATAGAAAGACAAATAGACATATAGATAGCTAGAAAGATAGATAGACAGATAGACAGATAGATAGGTAGATAGATAGATAGATAGACATATAGATAGATAAACAGATTGACAAATTGACAAATAGATAAATAGATAAATAGATAGATATATAAACAAATAGACCAATAGATAGACAGACAAACAGATAGACAGACAGATAGATAGACATATAGACATATAGAAATATATACCAAAAGACAAATAGATAGATAGAAAAATAAATAAATAGGCAGATAGACAGAAGATAGATAGACATATAGACAGGTAGACAGATATAAAAATAAATAGATAAACAGATAAACATAAGATAAATAGACATATAAACTGATATGTAGATAATTGGATAGACAGATAGATAGATAGTTAAATAGACAGACAAATAGATAGATCGATAGATTGATATATAGACAAAAGGCAGATATATAGATAGATGAATAGTCATAGATATAAATAGATAGATAGATAGATTTAAAGATAGACAAATAGATAGATAGATAGATAAATAGATAGATTGAAAAATAGATAAATACATAGACAGATAGCCTGATATACACAAAGGCAGATAAACAAATAGACATATAGATAGATAGATGGATATCTAGATAGCCAGATGGTAGATAGATAGATTGATAGATAGGTATTTAGATAGATACAAAAAAGGTAGATAGATATATATATAGAAAGATAGCTAGAAAGATATATAGATAGATAGAAACATTGATAGATATAAAGACATACAGATAAAAATATAGATAGACAGATAGATAGATAATCAGACATATATATAGACAGACAGATAGACAGACAGAAAGATAGATAGCTAGATAGATAGATAGGCAGATAAAGTATAGACAAAGAGAGATATACATTTAGAGAAATAAATAGATAAATAGATAAACAAATAGACTAATAGATAAATAAATAGACAAATAGACATGCAGATAAAAAAAGATATAAACTGACAAACATATTGACAAATAGACAGATAGATAGATAGACCATATAGACAGACAGATAGATAAATAGATAGATTGATAGTCAGAAAGGTAAATAGATAGATATACATATTGATAGCTTGATAGAAAGAAAGATAGACAGATAAATAGAGTGACAGATAGACAATTTGATAGATAGACAGATAGATATATAGACAGATATATAGATAGACATTTATATAGATAGATAGACAGATAGACATATAGATAGTTAGACAGATAGCCATATAGATAGATAGATAAACAAATAGATAGATAGATAGATAGTCTAATAGACAGATAGAGAGATATTAGATTGACAAAGAGACATATAGACAAATAGACATATAAACAGATAGATAGATAGATAAATGATAGATATATAGATAGATAGTTAAGTAGATAAATAGATATATTTATGAATAGACAGATAAATAAATATATAGATAGATAGATTTCTAGATAGCTAGATAGCCATATATATAGATAGATAAATAAATATCTTGATAGATTTCTAAATACCCATATAGCCAAATAAATAGATAGGTAGATAGATTGGAAACTAAATATATACATAAATAGATAGAAATATTGACAGACAACTACACAGACAAACACAGACCAGACACATAGAGACACTGAAAGACATATAGACAGACACACATACATACAAACTAGACACAAAGACACATATATACATAGACTTAGAGATTGACACAAACACATAGATAGATAGTCAAATAGATAAATAGATAGATAGATAGGTTGATAGAGGATATACATAGAAAGATAGACATTTTGAGAGATAGATAGATAGACATAATGACAAAGAGATTGATAGATAAATAGATGGATATCTAGATATCCAAATGGTGGATATATACATAGATAGATATATTGATAGATAGAAAGATAGACAAATAGATTGATTGATATATAGATAGATAGATAGTCAGATAAATGATAGACATAGAGAGATAGACATTAAGTGATAAACAAATACTTAGATAGACAAATAGATAGATAGATAGATAGAAAGATAGATAGATAGATAGATAGACAAATAGACAAGTAGATAGATAAAGATATAAACTAATAAATAGATAGATAGATAGACAGATAGACAATAAATAGATAGACCATAAAGATAGATAGATAGATAAACAAATAGACAAATAATGAGATAGATAGATAGATAAGCTTATACAGAGAGAAAGATAGATAGATAAACACATAGATAGTTAGATAGACAGATAGACACTTAAATATATAGAGAGATAGATAGATATAAAGATAGATAGACAGACATATAGACATATATATAGATAGATAGATACATAGATAGATAGACAGATAGACATATAGATAAATAGATAGATGGATAGACCGATAGATAGATAAACAGAATGATATATAGATAGATAGACAGATAGACAAATAAACAGATATATAGATAGATAAATAGACAGACAGATGGTTAGATAGATAAATAGATAGATAAATATACAGATAGATAGATATATAGACAAAAAGAAAGAAAGATAAATATATAAATAGTCATATAAATAGATAAACAGATGGAGAAATAGATAGATAAACAGAAAAACATATAGACTTATAGATATAAGACAGATAAAAAATATATACAAATAAATAGATAGACAGATAGACAGATAGATAGATGACTAATAAAATGATATAAAGGTAGTCATATAGACAGACAGACAGATAGATAGACATACATATAGACAGATATATAGATTAATAGATAGATAGAGAGATTAAAAGATAGATATATAAACAAAAATATAGATAGACATATCGAAAGATAGATAGATAGGCAGATAGAAAGATAGACAAATAGTAAGATAGATAGATAGGTAGATAAAAAGATAGATATACAGATACAAAGATAGAGAGAAGACAAACAGATAGAAAGATAGATAGATAGTCGCATCGACAGATAGTCAGATAGACAAGTAGACAGATAGATAGACTTACAAATAAACATATCAACAGATGGGCAAATAGATAGACATATTGATAAATAAATAGATAATTAGATAGATAGACAGATATATCGATC